>JASCQY010000080.1:15008809-15018809 GCA_030264315.1 Sardinella tawilis | reverse complement strand
TTTTGTCTGTCTGCATTCCCTTGTAGTCAGTCCCCGTGAGTTTGTTGAAGGCACTACATACTGTACATGTAACCTTTTACTGTTATCTGTCTAAAAAGACATATCGTCAAAAGTGACTCACTAACTACCAGATCTTTGACGCCATTTCTTTCCTCTGAATCATAGCTGCAGGAAAGCCAACCTATTGTGTGAGGTGAACTGTACTGTAGATGAGGGGGGGGGGTGCCAGGATGTTGGAGGTCCTCACCCTTTCTGGGAGTCGTTGATGCACATGCCAAACTGGCGTGTGCCCGTCTCCATGCAGCGGCGGATCATGAGGCGGTAGCGCGGCTCGAAGACGTGCAGAGGGCAAGGCACTGTGGGATAGGCCATGGTGCACACGAAGATGGGCACATTCTTCGTCAGGCTGGAGGGGAGGGAGGCAGAGAATGCAGATCAGTTTCACTGCACCAGTAGACCTACAGTTACAGCAGCTAATACAGAAGGATATCTTTTAAGACTCCGACAGTCAGAAGGGAAAAGTTGGAAAAGTTGTTCACTGATTACACTTTTAGAGCCATCACAGGTAATTCAGGCATTAGAACCTGAAAGACTCGTGTCTGTCACTGTTGTGAACGTGCTATGGGTTTGTGTGGCACTGAGCTGAGACTTGTACCCACTTAGAGAGCTCTTTGGTCTCCTCCACATGGGCCTTCTCCCTCTCCGCATGCTCCTCCGACAGATGCTCCTTTATTAGGCTGTCCAGGATATGGGTAGTGTTGTATTCTCTCGAGGCGAGGAACTGGGAGGAGAGAGAGAGAGAGAGAGAGAGAGAGAGAGAGAGAGATAGGTATGAAAGGTGTGGCCCAGGCTTGGTATGGTAACACTTAATACCAGGAGCTTTGTCTCAAGAATAATTTTTACAAGCCATTCAGTTGGTCTCTGTCCAAGCATAAAATCAACCTCGGATTCAAAGCAGGAATAACTTTGGTACTCAAAGGCCATTTCGTCATCACTCCATTTAAAACTTTTGCCACGGCCCAGTTTGCACATTCTGTTCTGATTTCAGAAAGCTTGTGGTGCTGGTTTACGGAGTTGTTGTTTACCAATGGGATCAGTACACATAGTCTTGGGAGGACATTTACAGTAGCTACTCGCACAGGTGCAGCAGAGTCAGATAAGGAGCCCGTTGAAGGTCAGTTGGCCTTGACAGCCGCGTGTAAACAACAAGCGCAGGCCTACCTCCTTCAAGCTCTCTTTGCAGAGGGGGCAGTGTGGGGTGTGATCCAGACAGCGCTCCAGACAACTCTTACAGAAGGTATGGCCGCAGGGTGTTGTTACTGGCTCATAGAACAATCTGTTGAGAGAAAGGAAAAGGATCCCAAACCATCAACATGGTGAACAGTGAATGGTGGGGGGCTGTTTTTGCTGTGACCACGATGCTTTTGGGAATAAAAAAAAATTGTCCTCACCGCATGCAGAGGGAGCACTCGAAGTCGGAGGAGTCCAGCATCTGGGCCAGATTTCTCTGGGGCGCGGGGGAGGACCTTCTACTGCCAGCACTCACAGTCACTGGAGCAAGAGGAAGAGAAAACAGGACAGAACAAGAGGAGGAAGGCAAAGGGGGGAGGAGGGGGGTGGGGGAAAGAGGACAGGGTCGAGGAAAGGATGGGGAGAGGCATGCTTTTAGTCACACGTCAGTTTGATGCTTACAGCCAACAGAAGGTTAAGGCTGAGGTTAAAGCGACACGAAGGCGTTTTGGGTGTAGTGAGCCTGCCAGCTTACTAGCTATCTAAAGGCACACAAAACCTTCAGACACCTCCCAGTTTCATTGCCACTGTGAGAGGTAGCTAACCGGTGCTGGTTGGCACTATGGTCAGCAATGATGTGATGTGAAGTTTATTTATTTTTGCTTGCGGGAATGACATGCTTATCTGTGCTTCATTAGACAAAATACCACCAAAGTGATTTGAAAATGATGCAAAACCAAGTGCCAGAAGGATACATCAAATATTGGCAAGTTGCTGCTTAGTGTTGCTTTAATCTGTCTCATGCCAATGACAGCGCTAGTCGGGATTCAGTGACACTAATTTGACTGCACGAACACCAAAGTAAACTAGGCCAGGAGCAAAATAAACACTCAAGAGTCTTAAGAAGAGACTTAGACATCAGAAACTTATTCCAACCTATTCAACAGTTCAATACTTTTAACAGTTATTGCCGCACAATCTGTTACAGTAATCTGTGAGAGTGAATCAATAGCTCATGTAATTTCACTATAAATTCATGAATTGGCATTTCAAAGATGCAGTGCAATGATTTCTGCGGATATGTGGATAAACTAAACCTCTTGATAAGACTGTGGATGCAACACTAAAACACCAGCGCCATCACTCCTGAACCACTGCAGTCGCTAAACCACCAGCAACATCACGCCTGAATCTCTGTTGTCTCTTACCTCCTTGCTTTTTATGCTTGTTGCTCCCACTGTAGACCACAGATGGCCCGGCTTCCGATGATGACAGCTTCCTCTTGAGCAGCGAGCCCTTCTCCTGGTCCCCAAGCTGGGGAGCCGAGTAGACCCGCTTCAGGCCCTCCTCTCCGACCCCACCCAGGCCGCGCGTGCGCAGGGAGTGGGCCCGGCTCAGGCCTGAGCGCTCCAGACTCTCGGAACGGCCCACCTTCTGGTGACACCACAGAGGGAAAAACCACAGGGAGATATTAGGACTCTCTGAGGCAATCGACATGCATCAAAAGCAAGCCAGGACATTCTTTACTATCCAAATCAATCTACTGTATCAATTAACGCATGTGTGGGGTTCGGGATAAAGATGATTGATGCCTGATGCTTTATGGCCTAAGTTCAGAGAAAAACATGCTAATAGAAAGACAAATAATTGAAGACACATCCCAACATAGCCCTATACATTTAGACACTTAGGTCCTTCAGAAGCTGTCATGGGTCAAATTGACCCAAATAATGAACCACAGAAACATACCCAGACACAGATCACAGGGAGATGAAGGAACCCCATAGGAACCCCATAGTAATACAACAGCCACACTTCATAGCCATCCAGTAGATGAACCCCATATCAGCCTTCCTATATTATTATATATCATCTCTCTATGCCATACAGAGTAGCACAGAGGCTCTGTTACATACAGTAGGGCAACCAATCAAGGACCACGGACAGATGCTCTATAGTGGCACCCACAACAAAGCAGCGAGTTCTATATGAGACCATGAGTGCACTGCCATATGCACGCCTTCAGAGATATACATGTAGTCATTGTACACTGCAAGATGCACTCCCTATATACTCATAGTGCACTGCAATATGCACTCCACCATATATACTCATAGTACACTGCAATATGCGCTTCACCATAGTACACTGCAATATACAGTACGCTCCAACATAGAGTATAGTCATATTAGACTGCAATATGAGCTCCAACATAATTTACTCATGGTGCACTGCAATATACACGCCCATAGAGATATACTCAAAATGCACTACAATATGTAGTATACACCCCTACAGAAATACCGCATCATAGACATCCTCCAAAACACATATGAGGCAGAGCAACCGCACTGCAAACAGTCCATCTCTCTGCACAGCATCAAATGCACGAAAGAGAGACTCTCTGTCAAGCCAGCTAACCATGGCAGCAGCGGAAGCAGCCGGTCATGGTCACGCACTCACATGTGACCAGAGCAGCTCCTGCCAAACTTGCTGTCCAAAGTTTAGAACTGTAGCGAGCTTGAACTTAACATCCACATCCACACCTCTCTTCCTCCGTCACTGATTTCTCAACCAGATAGTCAAATACAGCACAACTTTAAAATGTCACACAGTTTGAAAGCCAGCCTTGTTCACTCCATAAATGTTTCACATGTTTGTTTTGCTCCCAGCTCGGGTGGCTTGGGGTGGCTGCTGAAGCCTACCTCCGGAGGGGGGTCGGGGTGAGCGTGAGCAGAGGCGGCCCGTGGAGGTGTCTGTCGCTGGGGGGAGCCAGGCACCTGCTGCTGCTGCTGCTGTTGTGGTTGGACATGAGGGTGACTTTTCTCCTGTGAGAGGTCTGCCACCTGGGTCTTGCTGCGCAGGTGTGGGAGAGTATTATGGGCTGTGTCTCGCAGGCCCACCTTCACACTCTCACTGGCGGGGGACAGCAGGCTGTGGAGGATCTAGAGGAGGAGGTCGACAGAAAGAGGGAGACAGGAATGGGATTAAAAGAAACATTCTGAGGACCAACACATGATGAGAACAAGACCCATTAAAAAGAAAAGTATCAGAAAAAGCACAGGGAAGCCTTTTATCTGCCCCCCAGGGACACACAGCTAAAGAAGTTTAGTCTCAGTTGCAGCCCTGAACCTGTCTGGGTCAGATGGCGCTGGGCAGCTGCACGTTTACAGTAGAGTGGAGTAGAGGTGCCTGCTGGTCAGACTGAGGAGTGGAGAGGAGAGGAGAGGAGAGGAGAGGCCAACAGCAGGAGGGTGGGGGCATCTTAAACTGGGCTAAGCTAAGAGAGCCCAAGAGCACAGCGGGAGCCTGAGGAAAGCCATCATCACCCCATAGCTCATAGCTAGGACTGGGACTGGGGCATACCACTGGCACTTAGATACCAGCACACAGGACTTATCTTATCACCTCAGCATTTTAGTACACAGTTGTCCCGTCATTGCTCTGTGAGACCCTAGCTCTCCACTGCACTAAACTCATGAGCAACATGAGAAACGGTAGATATGGAAACATTCACGTAAGGTGAAAGTAACTAGGTCAGAGGTTCTCAAACTTTCTTGGGCCGGGGACTCCTTATGGAGCTAAATTTTTCTCAAGGACCCCTCAATCGCAAAAAAATGAAGCAATACAAGATTTTAGTTATTTGTTCTTCCAAAACATTTTTGCTAATAGTACAAAAGTTTAGATAGGCATGTTATTATTTCATTTGCCAAAATGATGTGCATTCTCGGCATAAGACAACCTTATACTTTGTAGCAAACTTTTTCACGGACCCCCTGGCAACGTGCCACAGACCCCAGTTTGAGAACCAGTGAGAACTCAGTGATAACTCAAGGAAAACTCGACAGCAGCTGTGTAGAAAAATGCACTGCTAAAATGAACTCAGAGTAAACCCAAACATCAGTGATAATGTTGGAACTGCTACTATGTGGACACCAAGCAAGAAGACAGTTGTGTCTGGTCAATGCTGTAATTTGGCTTTCTAGCCTTGAAGGCTTCCAAAATATTGCAGAGATCATTTGTGAAACAAGTGTTAAAGAACCAGATAAACAGACAGAGTTGCATTGCTCACAAACACACTTACAGTATGTCAGTCTTTAAGGACATTACAATTTACACACAAACAATTTACACACAAAACAACTTGGCTTTAGGCTCCTGTAGACTATATCTTTGACGAAGACGTGAAAATAGGCAAGTGTTATTCGACTTTGTATCTTTTCTCTTTGGACCAAAAGACAACAACAAAACAAAACACAGTGTGGCTCACACACTTTCAGCCATAACAGGGCACACACCGTCAGCCACAACAGGCCATGCTGTCCAGACACACTGACCTGGGCTACAACAGAACAGTCCGAACAGTCCGATTCTACCCCTCATATCCGGTCCTCCCACCACCCTCCTCCCCCTTGTCGGCACACTATACGCGCCCCTGCGCTACTCCCCCCTATCTCACTCATTCTCTGCTGCCAAGTTCCTGTCTCCTCCTCTCCCCCGGCATAAATGGTCAACAAGCTTTCAGGCCAAATGGCCATTGAGTAATGCCAAGAGGATGTTTTCCACACTTCAGAGAGCAGTGAGGTCTGTGTTGGTTGTACTAAGAAGGCCGTCACTGAGAAAAGAACAAACACGATGGGAACGGGTGTTCATTGTAGTTCCATTTGCTGCAGAGACCCATGGCATGCATGGCCCAACTGAGTTCTCACACTAGATGCAGCCATAGATAAAAGAATACACAAGAAAAAACAGACCAAAAAATACAGAAAAAAAGACCACTTTTTTATGCAACAGCCCAAGTACCAACAACCCAAGTCACTTGAGCTAATGCAATTACCTCCCAAGTCACAAGGTTTGACCCAGCAGAGACAACATACTTGTATAATCTGATAATGCACTGGCATGCCAGCTTGAAACAAACAGCATGAGGAGCTGTGCTGTGAAACTGTAAAACGTAACCTTTTGATCAGAACATAAGGCACGCTAAACTCTTCAATACCAAATATCCACATAACAGGATGGAGGATAAGCAGTTAGCTAATGATCAGATCACTCCAAACAAACTCATGGTGCCCAGCCTAACACGACACACATCTTATGTCTGTTATTGCTCAGCACTTTCAATCATCAACTTCAAACACCATATGATCCGTGACCCACGGTGGCAGTGGATATTTGAAATGTCCCAAAGTGCCGAAACAAAAGGCCTCAAATAGCAAAGCAGCTATCAGTTAGCCATGAACATCTTACCAGCTCAACTTCATGCTTGGCTTGACAGAAGCTCTCATCCAAAGCCAGACAGTGCAGGAAGACTTGAAGGGACTCATCAACCTGACCCATCTCTTGCAAGATCTTGGCCTTACGGTAATAGACCTGGGCAGAGAGGGAGGAACACAACAAGGTCTTAGCATACTGAATTTATTGCTACCAATTAATACTACAGAAAGTGGATAACAAGATTCTGATAGAAAGCAAGATAATCAGTAGCTTATTGAACAGGCTGGTTAAATTCTCTTTTTCAATGTGCTGTTTTGTTTACATCTTGCTGCAAAGTGAATTACCATGTCTTGATGCATAATGGCCAAGCAATACTCAACCCTTTCACATTTCCTTTCAAACTCAAGCACTCAAAACATCATTTATTCAGACACATGCAATATACACTATTATCAAAGGTCTCTGAAGTTGGAGACATTTAAATAATATGTTTAGGACTTTAGTGTTTTGGATACATTTAATCTACACACATCGTTGGCCTCCATTGTTACTTCATCAGCTATGTTAGTTAAGGCTAAATTTAACCAGGTAATACAACTGCCTAGATAAAAATACAAGCAAATACCATGACAGCTCTCACATGGAGAAATCCCCTTGGATTGCCTAGAGGGTTTCCTTGAGGATGGCCTGCTGACCCATTTAACATGCAAAGGCAACAGTAATCCAGCCTGAATATTGCCATTACAAAAGTGAATTTGCAGCCCTCAACTTGTGTTGACGTTGTCATTGTGTGTTCACGATGTGTTTATTATGTTTTGGCTTGTTGCGCCACCCTCCACCTATCTGATTTTGGCAACCTAGCTGGCAACCTCTTGTCTGGGAGAAGGAGGAGAGGATGCTATACTTTGTAGTGTTTTGAATGTGATTGCAGTACCAATTTTGGCCACAAACTTACATACTGCTCCTGTTAAGTCTCTGCCTTTTCTACTTATAAGACCACAGTAGCCCAACCTGTGTTCATCCAGCTCGTGTTGAGCAAAGAGATGGTTAGCAAGCTAGTGAAAGCTCCCGCAGTGAGAAGCAGACTCTCAGCAACCTCTTGCCAACAACATACCTCTGGCGAGGGGGCGGCAGTCAAACACATGTCCAGGTCATTCAGGGCCTTCAGATGCTGCCCCAGCCCCACCAAGGCATCTGCCCGGGAAGCACGAACACGCACATCACCAGGGTCTGTGGAGAAAGAGAGAGAGAGTCATGTCAGTTTTGGATCTGCTGAGTTTCAGATCTATTCATCCAGGCTGTCATGTGAGTCATTCTCTTTTTTAATGCTAGAGTTAAAAAAAGTGAAGTAAAATGACAAGGGCAGATGGAACACCTAACTTGCTTGACTGCATTTGTCTACTGATTGTACATAAAAATACATAGGCCTATAAGATCAGCCAGTCTTTGCATTACACCCAGCGTCACAGTACCCTGTGGCTGCAAGAACACATACTGGGAAAGAAAGCCTGTACATACCCCTAACTACATAATATGTCATTATTATACAGATAGCTAATCGTAAACAACTGCAGAAGTCTGCTTTCACTGAGTAGCCTATTGTCTTCAAATAAACATAGCATACAGCATTACAATTCTATCCTTACAACTGGTGTTCGCTAATTTACATACTGTATCAATTGCTACACTGTATTCACCGAAATATATTTCAACCACAACCCTGCATTCCAGAGGTCAGTTATGGCAGTGGGTGAAGGTGCACCAGATGTCATGGTTACATCACACCAGTATATTTGACAGAAGTAGGTCTAGCCGTTAGACGTAAAGAACACTGTTGAAGAGGGTGTGCGTTTTGAAGTTGAAGTTGTAATAATAACATGTAAAGTGCATGCCCCAGTATTATTGTTATTACGTCTATCTGGTTGATCTTTCATCTGTCAGACATGATAAGGGGGTCAGACCATTTGAGAAGTAAAACCACTAAAGTGCCTTTCACAAACTTGCATTTCACAAACAGAGTCAGCATTCTTTCCCTGCACAATTTCCACTCTGTTCAGGAAGATATAGGCTATGCAGCTGCCTTTCATCTCAGGCACTTGAACTGTTATGTCATTCCTGAAAAGTCATCTTGTGGACAGCCTGTCTGACCCAAATACCTGAGCAGCCATGTCTGCATCAGGATAATGATGTAAATTTAACCGTGTGAATATCATAATGCAGTATAGGTTAAAATGGCATAAAATGACAACCCTAGGTTGACAGGTATGAGCTGGGGTCACCTCTCTGTCCCTAATTGAACGCATAACAGTGGCTTTAATACAGCCCAGCCCACCATAATCGTCTGATGACAGTTTGTCAATAATTGTACATATTCAGAATGTGTGTGTGTGTATGTTTGTTTTCCCTTTGTTTTTTTAAGCACCATTCAGTGTAAATAGTGTAATCTATCATATCTGTTCCTGGTTAAAAGACTATTCAGGAACTGAAAACTGATAAGACAGCGGATAAGACCGTGACCACTATGCTAACATGCTAGCAGTCTCCAGCCTGAAAAAAGAACTAAATAAGGTGTGCCTTGAGTTACTTTTGTATTGGTAATGTAGGTTCATTCTAGTGAAGTCATGTTGATGTGTGGCACACATTTTTGTAATCGCTGTCGGTCTAGGTTACAAAACATTCTGCACTGTGTCACGACCTCCCTTACACAACGCGCTGCTACTGCGCATGCCCTCTTTACGACGGTTTTGTAATAAGAGGGTTACATGATTAACGGAGTTCTGGCTCATGAGTTACAGCTAGCCTACAGGAAATATTGGTCAGTAGAACTCAGGCCTAAACTCCCTATATGAATGTACTAATTAATGCATTTAAATAAATACGCACAACCTTCAGTGGATTTCACACTCCCACAGTAAATGCTACTCAGTTAGATGCATTGAATGGCTGAGTGTTTAAGAGAGATACAAGTGCAACAGATCACACTGTCACTTACCCGTGTCTAAGAGACTGTTAGCTAATGCGAGACCCTCTTCAAACTTTTTGCGTTTGATTAAACAGTCTGTCTCAATTATCGTTTTAGATCTTTTCGTTTCATCGGGGAAACATTTTTCCAAAAGTCCACAAAGAATAACATTGGGTCGGAGCAGTCCAGGCCTTATCCTTAGGTCCTCATTGCACAGTTTGCATTTAGCGAAAAGGCCTAGTTGTAAACATCTCTTGCAGTACGAATGCCCACAGATGACTGTGACAGGTTCGCCAAGAAATCTGTGACATCCTGGGCAGTTGAAGACATCGTCCACGGTACCTGTCTGACGATTGTTTAACAAAACAGAAGGCGTCTCCTCTTCCACCTTTTTCTTGAAGTTCCGCAAAATGCACTCCACTAAGGTGTTGAGTTGATCCGGTCGTACAGAACCATACCTCAAAGCCATAGAGAAGATATCAATGGCTTCTTTAAGACGGTTTTCTGACGCCAAAGCGTCAGCTTTTAGCAAAATAAGTCTCTGATGATCTACATGGTCCTCCTCTTCGCTCCAGTCCAAGTCGCTGTCGG
>JASCQY010000080.1:14848579-14866751 GCA_030264315.1 Sardinella tawilis | reverse complement strand
TAAACAAAACAACTCGCTGGTTCAGCTCATTGATTAGGCCTGCTAGCACACACCTACAGCAGATTGGCGGTCATATAAATGGCTTTCCCTAATGGAAGTTCGGAGAGTGTGATCTCATTCATTGCCTACCACTGGAGTTCCGCGGCAGCTCCAGCTTTTTTCGCCATATAAGGACTGTTGCTTCTCTCTCCTGGTAAATGGTTTGCTAGGCATGTTTAACTTGCTGTTGGCTCTTTACATGGCTTGTCCTTCACAGCCATATTCCCTCTTTCCTTAGTTCTTCCTTTTATCAGCATATTGATGCTTGCAACACATCTACACATGAAACTCTATTCATTTTCTCCGTGCAACATCCTCTGTCTGAGTCCCCAAGCCATAGTAGGCTACTGCTCACCTCCCTCGGAAGATTGTGCTGCTCTGAGCTGGCCATAACAACTAGCCTACTTTCGGCTGTGAAGATGCTGAAATCTGAATGCTGTCTTCACTGTTGTTGACCAATATTAGAAAAAGAGTTTTTGCACATGTCTGTCAGACTGTTAGCTGTGTAGGTGGGGTAAATAGATGAAATAGATGAAATTTGAAATTCTGATGTTGTTAAAGGAGTTATCCGGAGTGAATCAAACCAAAGCCCTGTTGTCTGAGGCTGCCGAGTGCTGTCGACAGGTATCAGAACGAGAGCAGTAGGTACAACGTGGACCGAATTAGCTGGCCGCTACCGCTGACGGCATATGAAAAAAAAAAAACATAGCGAAAAAGATATGCCCTAATCAGTTAGCAGTAGTGGCTAGTTTGCAAATTCGGTCTACTGCTGTCGTTGTGACTACTTTTCAAGGTAAGGGAAATAAAAACAGTCTATTCACTTAAATAGGGATGAGGGGTAGCAGTTACACCTTCTTCTTTTGAATTAACATGCCATTAAACCATTTGAGAAACATAATGGTTCTAAGGACTTGCTGTCTTATAAATGATTGGTTAGCTTGCTAACTGGCAAATTGGATCTATCAGCGTAACACAGCTAAACTGTATCTGTTACAGTAATATATAAATTCAGACATAACCAATAGCCTACACTGCATTTGCATCTGATCCAATGTAATTAATCCACTCAGTTTACCCCAAAAATGGTCGAGTCAGCCCCTAGCTGCAGTGCACTGTGATTGTCTGCTGTGCACTGGCTGTGCGCAACTTAAAGGCAAACCATGCGATTTTTTTTAACCTATGGAACTCCCCCCACAGGCGGCGATTAAAAAAAAAATGCAACAACATTATACATTTTCACCTATCCATGTGGAGCAGGCTACTCTGCAAACCAAAGCATACAAACCAGAGATGATCAATTTCATTGAGTTACGTTGACACATCACCATGGTGCTACTACTGTAAAGAAATCCCTGTCTCTATATTCATTGTGTGTGTCGACCAGAGTGAATTCATTAGAGGCTAATGGAACAGTGAGAAACTCTGGGACACCAAAGTCAATCAATCTATTTGGGTTTAAGTACATACACATCAAAGAGAGAATTGAGAGAGAGGTAATTTGACTTGGCCCATTAACCATCATGTGCAATCTCTTTGCAAAGTTGTGAGCTGTTTGATAACATGGAATATTTATATGGGAATGACTGAGATGAAAGAAATAGACTCATGGCCACACACAACTACAGTACACACACACACACACACACACAAACACACACAAAGTAATGAGTGGAACACAGACGTAGTTGTAGTTTGTAGGTGAAATGTGGAGAGTAATGATATGACATTCAGCTCTTCCAGTGAGTGAAAGACCGAGATAAAGGTTAGAACTACACTGATTCTGAACCATGTAGAGGCTCAAGGTGAACTGAAATGGATTATCTGCTGTTTGTGATAACGGTAATGTGGGTCCTCACCCTGTCCAGGCTGTGCAAAAACTCTCAGGTGCACTGCAAAGAGACAGACTAGCGAGGGCGAGGGAAAGACAGAGGGAAACAGAGAAAAAGACAGATAGAGACTAAATTACACGGACCAAACAGCATAGGGCTACTAGGACTATATACTGTCGGACCATATTATCTTCCTCTTCTTTGTGTTTTGGCATCTCATGAGTTAGCGGTGGATGTCAGGCGCATCTCATGAGTTAACGGTGAATGTCAGGCGCATCTCATGAGTTAGCAGTGGATGTCAGGCAAATGTTTTAGATCATTTCAATAGCAGGGTTAATATGACTTGTAATCCTTTAGTTAATCTCAAAAAATGTCTAAATGTTGTACATGTATACTGTATTTGTGCTCTATAAGTGTGGAGTTTCCTTCTTCACCTATTATTCACAATCTCCCTCCCTCCCTCTCTCTCTCTCTCTCTTTCTCTTGGTTCCTCAGAGGTATGAAAAGAACTTTGGATACCAGCTGAGAAAAAGAAGTGATAGTTAGCTCATAACTGATCTGCTCCATTTTTCTCTGAGGAGTCCTTCAAGAGAACACCTTAAGCATACTAGTCTTCTGCTGCTATTCATCTTTATTTCAACAGCCCTGAGCTGGAGGAGAGAAGAAGGAGGCGGGCGGGCGGGTTGGTGGGGTGAGCGGGAGGAGGATAAAATGCAGGAAGCATACAGACAGATGAATGTCAACCCTGTCTTTAGTAATGCATTTAACAAAGCCGTGGTCCGTGCTTTACATTTCAAAGATCATATCAATGTTAATAGCACACATCTCTGTAATCCTACTGAGTCTAACATAGGCAGACCCCAGGACCACTTGAGTCTGTCTCGTCTAACTGACCTTTTCAGGAGAACAGTCTGCTATGGGGTCTCACAACTAGCTGGAAAAGCTAGGCTGGCCTCGCTGCTGCAAGAGATGGAAAAAGATGAAATGTCCAGACATGCAAACACAGACACACACACACACACACACACACACTCACACTCACAGGTGTGTGTACAGCATTCATTCCACTTAGACAATGCGCGCCTAGCCTGAAGATAGCTGTGTTATATGTTTGTTGAAACTGACTTGTGTACAAAGTAGACACAGTACATAATGTATTACAGTACTGTATAACTTCATTTAGCGCTTTAGTTGTCCCCATGAGTGCCTCGGGAGGGGGAAAGGACTGTTTACCAGCTTCTCTATCCTGCATGTGCTGCAGAAGCAGGTCCATCTTTTTACCTTTCACAACCTTTCCAAGATTACACCTGCTTCACACCGGCCTTTCTGCTGCAATCTATCTCCATTTCAGGCAGCATGCAGCTGCAGCCCCCAGCACAGCACAGCAGATGTGCTCCAGCATGGGGAGAGACTTGTGTGTGTGTGTATTTCTGAGTGTGTGTGTATGTATGTATGTGTGTGTGTGTAGGCGGATGTTTTGGGAAGGGGCGGATGTTTTGGAAGGGAGAGAGACAGAGAGAGAGGTTGAGAGTTTGGGAGGGAGGGAAGAGGAACAAGCTAAAGTTGAAGTTTACCCACGGCCAACTCAGCCCTAATGAGCTCCAACTTTTGCTAGCCCTGCAGAAAAAAAGCCAGTCTGTGGACATTAGCGCTTACAAGAAAAGAACAGAATAAAGAAAAATGCAGACAAGCAATCTTATATCTTATGCTAAGACGCATTACCCTGAGCCGCTCCTCCAGACGGAGCTGGCCGCAGTGCTAGTTCTCTACCCAACTGCAGCCTTATGCATCTGATCTCGGACTTCCGTCTCATCCTCTTTTTCACTCGGTGGAATGTGTTGGCAGAGATGCAGGTTTTGCTTAATCCAGTCAAAACCCAAAAGGTATGAACCGGTAGACAGCATGTGCAAAAAGAGAATGAGCGAGGGAACGGGGAGAGGAAAGAAGAAAGAGAGAGATTAAAAGGGAGGAGGGATGAGACAGGACAGGGAGTACGGAGGTAAGACACAGATCCAAACTAAAATTAAATAACAAACCAGGAAGTCAGCAAAGACGAGACTTGCAGAAGTGCGTGGTGTTGCTTACATGGCAACGAGGTGACTTTTGGGGACTCTTAAGATTTGAAACTTTCATTAGAGGCAGACCAAATGTGTGGAGCAAACAGAAAATAAGGACTGAAGAGGGAACATGTGTTGTCTGTGTGTCATCAGTCTTGGCCAAATATAAACTTTTGATTCCTCTAAAATTATACTGCTGGAGACGTCCCGGTCTCAGAGCAATCAGTGAGTCCTCGATGCACATGGTCCGCACAGTGCAATGGTGAAATGTTAATTGTAGCTTTATACCCATGAATGCTGACGACCCATCTATACCTGTGGACTTATCTCTTCCCTTAAAATTATGAAATAAATCTTTATTTTAGTGGGAGTTTATGATGTGCATATGTTTATTTTTTCATGCAGATCTGTCATATTTCAATAAAGCAACACGATAACGCTGAAGCAATCCACTATAGGGTGTTTCTGCATTGGCACATTTCAAACTTTTGTGTAAAAGCATGTAAGGTTTATTTTTTCTTAATAAAAAATCTCCCTTTGTAGTCACATTTTTCATCCACAAATATTGACTCTTGGACAACCTATGCACCCTCCAACCATGCAGCATGGAGACTAAGTTCTATTGTGGTACTCTACAAGATTTGTTTTTTCTTGAGCAAAACTGATGCTCCATGTCAATATGCCACTATGTCAACATGTCACGGAGCATACTATAGTAAAAGGAAGTAATATTAATTTATAAAACACATTTATACACGACATACATTGACCAAAGTGCTATCCATTGTGTATAAGAATGAAAACAAAGAGGAAAGAAATAAATTTGCTAACGTAACATTATTCAGATAAGAACACTGGGGACAACTGTGCACTGAATCAAAGACACAACATGATAGACATTAGAAAACCACAGTAGGAAAGCCTGTGAATGCAGATGAGTCCCCTCACAAAAATAATAGGCTTCTGGCAAACAGTTGCTGCAAAGTTGCTGCAATATTGCCGCAAACTTGCTGCAAAGTACTGTAATTTGCATACAAAAATATGACCTTGCAGGAAACGTGCCACAAATTGACTAAACTGTTTGCCACAAAATAGCTTTGCAGCAAACTAGTGGCAAACATTTTATTTTTTGTCAGGGTTTTGAGCCTAGATTCAAAAACAAAGAACTTGGTAACTGATCGAGAGTTAGCAACAGCAAAGGCTCTTGACAAGACGGGGAGACACGAAGAAGATCTTTATTTTGTAAAGTGTTAGTTTAATGTTCCTAGTTCAGTCCAGTGCAGTCCAAGCAGATAGTTCATTAATGATTTTTGATTTTGATTACAGATATAGATACATGTTATGGCTACAAAATGCTGTAGTTTATTAGCTCATGGTTACTAAATGTTGTTGCTTCTGAAAAGTGATGAGAGAGAAGCATTAATTTGGAAATTGACTGCAATCTGTGGTCATTGTTTGTTGTACAGTATGAATAAGTACTGAAACTTACTTAGTGGCAATGTCAGTGTTAATGTCAGTAACATTGTCATTATAAGACAAAATTGTTGCTTGGTTGTAATTTTATTAAATGTTATATTTATCAGTATTCTGTATTTTTAGTATTGTTTAGGAAGACTTATCATTACTTCCAGCTTCCAGTCATAACAACTTCCAGCTTTTAATTTTCATCAGATATCACTCTCAGTTTTTTGTGTGATTAGTCATAGAGTAGGGTCTAATACTGTTCACTGCCAAACTCTATTCATTTATGAATGTCGAGTGTTACATTAATTAAGTATGTAAGCCTACTTGATTTGTCACCCTGTCAGTGACCCTTCCCAAAGTATTTGGATCTTTTGTTCTTGCTTGTCTCTTAGATACAAGTAAAATAAATTAAATGTGTGTGTGTGTGTGTGGGTGTGTGTGTGTGTGTGGGCTGGGGGGGGGGGGGGGGGGTTAATGGGTGTATCCTTAATGAGTGAATGTGCAATAGAGCATTGCATGAGTAAACCATGGTGAATACCATGAGTTCCTCAACAGTATCCAAGATGCTGCATTTTCTGATCACTAACTAAAGTGAGCACATGACCAAAAGCTGAAGAAAAGGCCTGGTCATGAAACATTTGTGTTTCTGTGTGAAACACATGTATTTTGACCCAGGCAGCTTGACTTGAATGGAGTTGTGTACTGTATATCAGAGAGAGAGAGAGAGAGAGAGACAGAGAAAATGAAGGATGAGCGCTTAGTGCTATCATATCAATGATTCCAAATGTCAAACCCTCTGGAAAAAGAAATGAAGAAAATGATAATATATGTGAAAAGCCCCCTTTATAAGAAAAACAAAGAGAAAGGAAAGAAGTTTTGAAAACTTCACAGAACTCATTTATCTTCTACTGCTTCAATTCAGCAGTATTGTCAACTTCAGTGTCATCTCTCTCCGACTTTTTAATTTTTCTGTTTCGGCTGCCTAGTACACAAGTAAGCAACTCCATTTTATTGAACCGTGCTGCAGCAGATAATGCCAGAGAACCCTGACCAAGCCTTATGGTGCGTGGACATTGTTTTTCTGTGGGAATAGATCCGCAGTGAGCACATCTTTTACCCGTCTCAAAAAAAAAAAGAAAAAAAGACACGCACGAGGATGCTGAGACAAACCTCTGTGGAAACCTGCGCATGGCATGGCGCTCAGTGTTTTACCTTTAGCGTGGCAGCGGTGTGGATCGGGATCAAATGAGACAGATGAGACTGATGCTTAAGCCTGGCTCTGGGCCTTGGCGCCGCGGCACGCAGGGAAAGCTCCTGCAAAATAATGGAGCTCTGAGATCCCCCTGGAGGAGGCAGCCTGAGCTGCTCCGTTTGGAGGCCCTGCAGAGCATCCGAGTCTGAGGCTGAGACTGAGGCAGAGGCAGGCACAGCGCTGCACCACTCCCCCACAGTGTCAGCCAACTCCGACAGCAAAGACTACAGCACTGTATGTATGAACGCACCAGTTAGGGAAAACAAAAGTCTACGGGAGAGAGAGAAAGAGAGAGAGAGAGAGAAATAAATACACAGTGTGGTTACAGAAGGAGGGAGTGAGAAAGAAAAAGTAAAAAATTGGACTGAAAGAGTGTGTGTGTGTGTGTGTGTGTGAGAGAGAGAGAGAGAGAGAGAGAGAGAGAGAGAGAAAAGAGAGAGTTAGAGAGTGCTCCTGTAGCCTGAGGTGCTAAAGGCAGGGAGTTAAATATGCATGGTTGCAGCATCTCATGCCATATGAATTCTATCTCATTTGCATTGTCGTCGTGGGGCAAGCAGTCCGTCTGGTGTTTGCACTGCAGGAAGAACCCACAGATGCAGTGGAGGGTCAAAAGTTCAGCCCAGTGGAGTCAACCTGGCCCAGTAACACAGTTCATGTGGCCATAAGTGACAAGCCTTTGTGTGTGTGTGTGTGTGTGTGTGTGTGTGTGTTTCTCCCTCCCACTAACAGACACACCAGCTCAAATTAGTCCAAACATCACACAAAGCAAACTCTTCTATGCAAACTGTATTTAAGTAGACATTGTGAATGACTTCCTCCAGCGTGTCAGTAAAATGTTTTACTTTTTCTTCTTTTTCTTGTTGTTCTTCCTTTTGTTCTACATAATCATCATTATCATCCACTGCTCAGTCTTCCCCATGCTCTGCTAATCAGTCTAAATTGCAGCTCCTTGAAGCATAACTGCCCTGCTGTGAAAATGGGCCCTATACAAGAAAGCATGTGTCTACGTGTTTATTTGTGCATGCTTACATATACAGTACGTGTCCATCGTTTGAGTGTGAGGTGTGTTTGGTCGTGTGTGTGTGTGTGTGTTTGTCTGTGTAGTAAGAATGTGTGTGTGTGTGTGTGTGTGTGTGTGTGTGTGTGTTTAGGTGGCGTGATCTGCTGTGGATCCCCTGTTGACAGTTTTCTAATGGGCTGGCGGGAGGCCGTAGACATCGGCTTGGCACGGCGGGAAGTAACGACGCTAATTTCCTCTCCGTCGTCTGCATCTGCTGCTCTGCCTCCATCTGAGCCTCAACAGAACTGGAGGGAGGGGGGGGGGAGCAGAGGGGGCAGGTGGGGGGTGAATAACTGAACTCTTTTCCCAAACATACACACAGAGACACACACACACATACAGACACACACACACACACAAACACACACAGCACCCCACCGGCCCTCATTTTAAACACACATCCCTGAAGCGACTTCTGAGACGTGTTTATGATAATATATCTATCATCCTTACCGAAGGTCAAAACAGACTGTGTGCTTTGCCACTTCAATTACCTGCAGGAGATTCTTTTATCTTTTTTTTTTTCGGTAATGCACTCTTGGTCTGGCCAGACCCATTTTGAAGGTTGCACTGCCCAAAACATCTTAATATATGGAAAAGGCAAAACAAACAAAACAGAAAGATAGGCAGAATGATTGCTGTGGAATATACAGTATCACATTTGAATCCCTATAACTGACATATTATACTGACAATATTTGCCATTTTATCAATAACTTTACGCAAGAATTAGTGAGCTTGTCTTGCACAAGAATTATTGAGCTTGTCACCCATTCCTGTCTGAATTATCAGGCTTGGAAAGCTCAGTAAGCTTGTATGTCGGTGTGTGTGTGCTTGTGTATTTGTGTGTGTGTGTGTGTGCGCGTGCGTGTGTGTGTGAGGGGGAGAGACTGAAGGGTGCCTGCAGACGCAGAGAGTCTCTCTTCTCACCAGCGGCGGCTTGCAGATGGTCCTCTAATGGAGGATAATGAGCAGGAAGACCCGCACGTCGCGCAGCTACATGGGGAATGGCCCAGAGGATAGCGCTGATCAAACAGACTCCATACATCAACAACCAGACCTTCCCAACCACCCATCATCCACCCACACACACACACACACACACACCCATCAACACACACACACGCACGCACACACATATATCCCTCTCCACCAGCCCACCAAGCCAGCTGACACCCCTGTCGCTACACACACACACACACAGATAGGTACTTATTATTCATTTGTAGACATGTTTCAGTACAAATCATGTTCATTAAATGGTGCAGGTCCTGTACTATAGTGTCAGTTTGCTCATGCTGACACTCCCACCGATAACACTGAGTTATCGACCAGTTCCCAAAGCACACCCTCCACACCCTACCGCATCCCACTGTACCATCCCATCAGCCACCAGGTAGTTTTTAGTGTCTACATGTGTTTCTGTCAAGAGCAAGATCAATACTTTTTTCATTGATTGTGCAGAGAAGAAAGAGAATAAAATGCACAGAGAAGAGAAATGCAAGTTGAAACAGGCGGAAAAATAACTTAATAACCTTTTCATCAGGCATAACTCAAAATCTTTATACATTATTCATTCATGAAAAGTTTTTGGGGAAAAAAAGCCACTGGCAAACATCATTGCTTATCATGATCTGTTCCGCTTAGGGTGTCCGAAAAGCTTATGCTGCCTTGACGGGCATCAGGAGTGATTCAGAATGTTTACAAAGGATTATGGGGGATTCTGGCGAGCACTTGGGAGCTGTGTGCATCCCATACCAAGAGAAGGTTCCGGCACATTTCAGCTGCTTGTATTTACTATTCGGCCACCTCCCCGTTTTCAGGCCACCAAACAAAAACACAAATACCAGCCCGCAAATGCCACCCCCACTCGTACACATACACGCAAACACTCCCACTATCCACAGTCCAAGGAGCCTTCCTCCCTCTATGTCTTTCTCAGTCATTTAGAAACCTCTGCAAATTCAAAATAAGCTAATCCAAGGTCCATCGACAAATGCAATTTACGGCTTAGTGTGAACCGCAACCAAGCATGCAAATACTGGCTTTCACTCTGTTTGACACTCAGAACATTTATCAGAGAGGCGTCTGGCGGTTTGTTTGTTTGTTTGTTTATTTGTGTGTGTGTGTGTGTGTGTGTGTGTCTGTGTGTGTGTGTGTGTGTATGTGTATTTGTGTTTGTGTATGTGTGTGTGAGTGTGTGTGTGTGTATGGGAGCTTGTATGTAGTGTCGGTGTGATGTGATCCTTCCTCTGAGAGACTAAACTAGGCTTGCTGGTGTCTGGAGGTTTCTGCCAGCAACCATGGACAGGAAAAAGGATTGCATGCTTCAAGTTAACATGGACTATATTAACCTACAGGCCAGGGCCAAAGGGAGTAACACAATCCAGGAAGGGAAGGGAAGAGATGGTTTGGTTTGGGGAGATATATACACTAAAGAAAGAGAGACGGAGAGAAATCTACATGGGCCAGTGGTGGTGTTTGTTGACTTACAGTACTATGCTGCTGTGGCTATACCTGTACATGCAGCATACCTGTGATCAACTTTTTATTTTGAAAAGAAAAGTGGTTGTCATCGTCATACTATTTGTCATACTTTTTTGTTGAAAACACTCTTTTGGAGCCTTTTCACTGACTTTGCTTTTGGATACATAACTCATAATCCTACTGGTCTATTTGATGGGGTTGGGTAATCAACACATTATGCTGCACTAATGATACATAGGATGTCATCTGCATGGTCGGCTCAGTTTTCACGCTGGTAATATCATACAGTATACAGTACAATAGATCTAGGCCTATCAGTGTTTCGCCTGTGCAGTGTGAAATCGTATGAAAGTGCCAATAACTTGTGTCCTGTCAAAACGCCACATGTACAGGTTTAATTCATCCATTATTATCATTTTTTATTTTATTTTTTTCATTTGCTCAACCAGCCCTCATCAGTTCAATATGGCTCCTTGGATTGCAAGCAGTGTTGACTCACAAAAAAAGAAAGCAGCAAACCCACAGCGCACAGTCTGCAGCAATTTATGCTGAAAATGATGAAATATGCCAGTGAGCCAAACACACAAGATGCAGAAGAACTGGGTGGGTGGGTGGGTTGGTTTGTTTTATATTTCTATTTTTTGTCTCAAATGTGAATTAATCCTCTGTTTAGTTATGTAAACATGTGACTCTTTCCAGGCGGCCTGTATTTTGTTACAATATTTTCAGAGAAATAATACCACCTCTTTGTTAAGTAGCATTCCTCTGACCGCTCAGCAAGGAGAATGATGGGCGTTAATCAGATTTAACATGAGATATGAGTTTTATTTTGGAATTATCATAAGTAGTCTGCTTTGTGTAAAATGACATCAAATCTGTCTATTTAAAATGTTTGCTCATCATTGCAGCTGTCAGACAAGAATCTGAAAAATCCACAAATATCCACCAAAATGAGTTCATTAATGCATAGTTTGGGAATATGTGGTCTTTCATGTCCTTTAGAATCAATCATTTATATATAAGTGGGATATTTGTTGGTCTTCATCACATAACCCATACTGTAGCATTGCATTGCAATAGCTTGGTATACTGCACCAAACTGTGTTGAAGATATTCCTTCTGTGGTGAGCCTGTTGCCCTGCTCTGTTGGGAAGCCTCATTTAGATGTTGTGATTCTTAGAGCACTGGTCTATCTTGTGGGCAGGATGCATTATGCATGGGTTGCTATGCTCTGAAATGAGGCTTTAGTGCTGTACAAAACAGCTTGCAAAAGCGGCCTGAGCATTTCTTCTCTGCTCAGAGAACAGACACCCTTTGTTTAAATGATGTTATATAGCCTTCAAGTACAAATTACAGTAAAATACTCATATACTCAAAGAGCATTTTCCCTGTATTCACAAAATAACATAACTCTTACGCCTTATTCGCAACACAATCTGTACAATTATGGTATGGATGTCTTTAGTTGTCCTTTAGAATGCATGTCAACAGAATAGGCCATACTCACTGCATGTGTGTTCCACGCAGCTCCCGTCCGCTTGAAATAAAAAGGAGTGCTATTTTCCATGCGTATCTTGTGCAGTATAACTCTGTCTCAATAAACTTTAAATGAGAGCTTGGGCAGTCGGTTTGTGGAGGAGACTGTTTCTGGTGTACACAGACACACTAGCACCACAAACAGACAGCAACAGATATGAACTGTGAATGCACATTTCATATGAGAATTAAGTCTTAAGGAAATACCACCATTAGCCATGCATGGGCCAGATAGGTACTGTTTTTAAATGTTAACATTTATATTCACATCCAGCAGACCTTTGAAAAAAAGTTGGTTTAGTTGGAAGGTTGGTACACTGAGCCTATCTGACCCATACAGTAGCTTACATGTAGGCTACATGTCTTCACATTTTAGTTGTAATTCTTAAGGTCAGTTGGAGCCACACTGTTTTAACCTTAACTATCTGTTAAATCAAATGAGAGAGATGTTATTCAACATATAATTCTGTATATTTTCTTGCAATGCATTAAAATGCTATTTTGTGTCCCTATAGACCAATTAAATCCTAACAGTCCTGTGTGACGTGACTGAGAATAGGAAAATGCAGAAAAGTGGGCCCAGATGCAGACCAAGGATAAAAACAGTAAGTGAAAGGGGCTGTTTCCAGCTTACTGGTTTCTGTGGAATTTTAGCATTCTCTCCATTATTCTAGATTTTTGCAGTAGATGGACCAACTTCAACTCCATTAGACTGGCACTTTAGTTGGCGAATGAAGGGAAGCTGATCACAAAGGTACAAGAGAGCACCCCCTGGCAATAATGATAGCAATGATAGTCAGTATACTGTATGTACATAGCAGGTATTCAATAACTGTCAGTAACTACATTGGGTAATAGTAATATAACTATTGCAAAGACCCTTTGCAGATGATTCACAGTGGGGACAGAACTATCTGTAAAGAACCCCTGTACTGATCTTTTTACTTTATCTGTACTATGTTTTGTTTCCAATTGTTTCTTTTGTCTCATTTTGTTTCCAATTGTTTCTTTTGCTTCTTTTTTATTATTCATTGATTTTATGTAATCATATTTCCTATTTCTTACTGTTCATTGACCTGCCTCTGTATATGAAATGCGCTATGTTAATAAAGTTGCCTTGCCTTGCCTTACCCCTCTCATGGATTGGACCCAAAACAATGACTTCCATTCTCTCAAAGGCTTTAAAGCCATGCTCAATTTTTGTTTATTTATGTCCTTCACTCACAAACTGTGGACAGTCACGAGTTCTTCTCATTCTTCAAACTAAAATGCAAACAAGTTTTTATTTTCTGAATCTTCTGTCTTTTCCTCTATCGCTCAACACTTACCTTGGTCTAAAACAACATGGTGGAAACACAAAAGAATTCAAAAGTAAGAGTAATGTTTGATCTTGTATAAAAAGCTGCCAAGTCTTTTTTCTCCCTCAAAGAAAAGATCAAATGTTAACCTTCACAGCTTTCTTTGATTTCAGACACCAACACAAAGGCAATAGAGAAGAGTATGGGCCTTTCCTCTGCATTTTTTACCTATAGTACAGTCATACCTCCACCAGCTGAGTAGCCATAAGCACTTACCTACAGATTCCTGAATGCAAACATGCACTGCCCAACATTCACCATCACTACCACCACATCAATGCCATATTTAGTTATAACATGATGATGATGATCATCATCAGTATCATTAGTGTTACACATTACCATTCATACTGTATGATGTCACATCCAACATCATTAAAACCATCACCATATAAGCAACTTTACCATTATATTATTATTTTACCCTTATTTCTGGCAAATGAAAATTAGACTAAATGCTATTAGTCTACATTAAGCGGTGCAGAGAATCAGACCAATATTTAAACAAATTAATATCAGCACAGCTTGTGAGACATTTAATATTGGATGATATTTAATGGTAATGCAAATGATTCGCTCCAAGTACTTGCGTTCTCCCTCTCCTTTTCTCTGTCTGTCTGCTTTTCTCTGTACGTGTGTGTGTGTGTGTGTGTGTGTGTGTGTGTGTGTGTGCACATAATGTAGTAGACTGTGTTGTGTGTATGACATCTCTGGCCTGGTAAACATTAATCATTAACCCCTCCATATGGCCCGTGCTGATGAAGCTGCCTAAATCAGCATGACTCCTGTCCCTGGAGAGAGGTTCAACAGACCAGACACACGCACAAGGACACACAGACACACCCAAATACAGTAGAAGCACACACACAAATTCACAACGTGCACTCACAAGGAGAGAGAGAGAGAGAGAGAGAGAGAGAGAGAGAGAGGAAGGGAGGGAGAGAGAGAGAGAGAAACTTGCAAAAAGAAAGAGAGCTAGATAAGACCACTCACAAAATATGCCATCAGACAGTTCAAGCAGTACAGGGAAGTAGGAGGAGCAGCAACATTAACATACAAGAGATAATTTATGCCCAGATTCTGTTGTGCTCGCATGGCATCATCAGAAGCGCTGCTTGTCAAAAGGCAAGGCAGACAACTGCTTGAGGCCTCTGAGCCAATAGCCAACTAATCCATCGGAGAGTTGATGACACTTGTGACTCTGAAACTTAACATTCTAAGCAGAGAGTACATATCTATGTGACCGTTAAGGTTCAAGAAAAAAACTGATTACACATTAAATTTCTGTAAATACTTCTAAAATGATTTGTGTTTATAAAATGGTGTACAGATCTTTTGGTCCCATATTTATCACCTTTGCATATCACCAAAGCAAAATTCATCTGGTTCTGCTGCACTTACACATATACAGTACAGTACTACAGTAGATTTGTACCAAGCCAGTCAAGATGGGTACAGATTATATCTGTGTGACAGCTACCAAACTCCATGTAGATCATTAAGGACAATGACTCAGTCTTCTGTTTTTTAGCAGAGGTTTACGACCAATACAAGCTTTTAAAATGGCGTAAATAATAGCCTATTTTTTTTCTGCCCATCTTATTTACCCCCCCCCCCCCCCCCCTGACACTGAATCACCTCTGCCATTATAGTAATATGAAAGTGATATCAGAGGTCAGCCACTCTTATCTTTCTTTCTTTTTTATAGAAGTAATGGACGAGATGGAAGTAGCAGAGTTGTTTCTGCAGAATCCATTATGTCTGTATATGAGTTCATGAAGGTCATTATCCCAGACATGATTGCATAGTGCACATTGTGATATGCTATGATACGCTTCTGAAACATTTGTCTTCCAAGAATTCTCCTTAGTTTCCACTTGAAACTTTGATGTAGTTATGTGTCTATGAAGTGTTATGGTGCTATTTACCATTAGGCTACTGTCCCTGCAGTCATTCTGCTGGGCATTGCTAGCCTATATTAATACCTCTGCTGTGTGGTGGTGTGTGTTTTTCAGTGTTGTTTGTTTGACTATGTAAGGGAAAAAACAACCTTGGCTCCATTTTTATGAAGCTTGGTGGTAATGTGTGGTGTGGACCAAGGATGAACCCATTACATTGTGGAGGCCCTCTGACTAACATAACACTTGATGAGTTTCACTTTTACTGATGTTGTGAGATTGAGACTGAGATGAGGTCTTGGTAAAGGTCTGCTTTCTTTGACAGTGCCAATGGTTAAAACCCTTACACACCTATCTGAAAACATTTGCATTTGCCTGCATGCATGTGTAAACAAAAGCCAGGTTTAATTTAGGGAACATCCTATGCTATTGTGTAAGGAGTACTGTAGGTAAGTACAACAAAACAAAATAGAAATGTATGTATATTGTCATAATTTCAAAGTAAGTAGAGGGTGAATAAAAAGAACATCAGCAAGAAAACATATACAGTACTGACTGACTAGGCCTATATGTTAATGCCTGTACATCCAATGTGAATCCAATGATTTAGTTACAGTAAATGTTGTAGTTGTGGGGAATTTGAGTAATTACCATAGACTGTCACTGCCTGACTATACAGTAGGTCAAGTATCAAGAAGATGGAACAAGCCGTTTTGCTCCTCTGTCATCTCCTCACCCTTCAACAGCAGCACCTGTTTGCCAACTCAAGACAAAAGGTAGTCATACCGTAGTAACATGCAGATAGAAATGAAATAAATAAATAAATAAATAAATACATAAATAAGCACAGAGAACAATAATAAAAAAAAAATCGTGGGTAACAGAATAAGTTCTAGCTTGTCAAAAAGCAGTTTTAGTGTTTTCCCCCCCGCCCCGTTGCCGTGAGAAGAGAGCTATACAAGGCATCCATTTCACTGTGTCAGGCACCCCACTGAGTCCAGGAGAACGGCTGGAGAAGTGTGATTTTCCAACAACTTCTTAGCTTTGACACCTGAAACATGCTCTCTCTAAGCACTCTCAACTTGAGGTCGCCTTTTCCTTTCAGGCTGGGAAATAGAGACTTGAATATGTGTGTGTGTGTGTGTGTGTGTATGTGCGTGAGCATGTGTGTAGTATATGTGTGTGTCTGTGTGAGAGAGCTTCTGTGAGAGAGTATCTGTGCTGTGCCACATTGCCTATTCAATAAAGACTCTCACAAACACAACCAACATGACCTCACAAACTGTTCAGTCCATCACCAGACAAGTTCATCTGTGGGGACAGCACAAATGTTATCTGGATATTTTCTATAGGCCTACATCAACAATGGCAAATAATAAAAAATGTAAAACTTTCATCCTAAGCTGACAAACAGAGCCAACAAACAGAGCAATGTGTTATTTGCCATTAGACATACTGTACTGTAGGACCATATACAGCTCACAATGAAAGTACAGTACAGTAAGTAAAACCCTCTGACAACAGAACCATACTGTAGGTTTGACACAGACACAGGCGGGAGTTCTCCTTTTTCATACAGTGCATGTAGCTTAGCGGAGCATGTCTATGGTCTCTGGGTCCTACAATATGTCCCCCCCCCCCCATTGTGTCCTATGTTATCTAACCCTAACCCTAACCCGAGCGGGAAACAAAAAAAAAAAAAAAAAAATCTGCTTGAAGTATGCTGATATGCAGCTTTGCTGCAGACGGGAGCTCCTGCTATAGTTCCATAGCTCTTGGAGAAGAATACAAATGTTGTACCTTCCAGGCCTGTATTGGTGTGAAAGATTGGAAAGATTTTAAGGCAGTCAGTTTCAGATTCTGAGTGAGATTCAACAGGACAGTTTTGGGAGTGTTGAATGGAGCAGATGCTGTTCTCTTTCAACCCCCCCCCCCCCTCTCTTTTTTCCCCCTTGCATGCATCATTTCATTTCTCCATAGCTCTCTTTCCCTCCATTCTTGTTTCTCACTGCCTCTCTCTATATCCTTTCCCTTGCTCACTCGAAGAGGGATGATGTTGTTCTAGTGCTGTTCTGTGTACCTGTTGTTCAGGCTGATTCAGAAACAGCAAGCGTACTCAAGCGTGGTCGTTTAATATCCTCCATAACTCACCCGGGACAAGAAGCTTCAGGTCTATTGCTTTTAAATGGGCTGCCTATAAATGCATCTTACAGAACAACACTTTTTAAAATAATAACCTACCTAACTAGCCTCCTCAGAGCCCAGGGGAGAGGAAATTAGCTAATTTCTGTTATAGTGCGTGTGTATGTGTGTGTGTGTGTGTGTGTGTGTGTGTGTGTGTGTGTGTGTGTGTTTGTGTGTATAAGACCTGCGTAATGAAAGCTGAATGAAGTCCACTGTCCCTGAGATAATGCTCTTAGTGAAGCCTAGTGGTGGATCAGCCCGGCTTGCTATGGTTACAACAACCAACCCCCACCGTCGCTCTCCACAGTCCCATTCCCCAAGCCCCAACAAAGAGCAGCACTAGCCCACCGCCTGATGAGATTTTGGGGGATGAGGTCGGGATGCAGTGGGGAGGAGGATGGGATGGATGTTGGATGCTTTGCGTTGTTGGATTGATGTATTTTCGGGCAGTTGCTCACATGGGGGATTTTGACCTCATTGGCAAAGAAAAATATTTGTGTAGAGGTGTGTGTGTGTGTGTGTATGTGTGTGTGTGTGTGTTTTAGCAGTGTTGTGGTGCTGTTTGTTTTGGCAAAGGTGATGTTGTTAGGGGGGTTGACTGCACGGGGGATTACCACGTGTGTCAACATGTGTAACCTGCTTGCATTTGTTCTGTTGACCAGCATGCAGTGTGTCAATAGGTTTAGGACATTTTGTCAACGCCGACTCTGAAATGGAGCATCCATTTGATTTAACCCCCTCGTTCTCGAGGGACTCCATTTTAAAAATACACACGCACACACACACACACACACACACACACACACACACACTCTTGCGGGCAGCTGCCAGTGCATTGCCTCAGCCATTGGGAGTCCTCTGGAGGACTGCTTGACCCAGAGGTTATTTTTTTATGCATGGCTACTCGGACGAGTCTCGGAAACATGAATAGATTCTAGCACTTTCTCAGGACTTAGTAGCAGCTCGCTCCGACTTCTAAAAGAACACCACCTGTAGGGGTGAGAAACT
>JASCQY010000080.1:14698318-14705493 GCA_030264315.1 Sardinella tawilis | reverse complement strand
CTCTCACTCACACACACACACACACACTCATGCACACAAGGTTTTCATTTTCTGTGCCATGGCTGTCCACTCTAATAGAGGCATAGGGCGATGTGGCTTGGATCCACTGGGGCAGCGTCATGCTCCCCCTGGACTCCAAAAAGGGGAGAATGGAAATAAATCTATAAGTACATGAATAAACTTAAAGTAGGTGGAGAAGTCTTTCAAGGTTTTCTATCTATGCTGTTAACCAAGGCCTACAGTAACTTCCGCTTGTTAAAAAACACCATAGCATAAGTTGTGCCCTCGTGCCTTTGAAATACATCTGACTGACAACCCCAAGAGCACATGCAACCAAAGAATCCAATGCATGCCGCATACTGTTTGTGCCCAATCAATACCGGTCCTGCTCGGGAGGAATGCCACAACAGGCACTGGAAACTTCTTTCATTTATTCAGTCCTTTATTTATTTATTTTTATTTTTATTTATTTATTTTCTCTCCGCTCTCGACAGCTAAGACGAGAGAGTGACAGCACATTGCATAGAACTGCAACATACACAACATGAATCAATTCAGGCCAAACACAGACACACACACACACAAACACACACACACACAAACACCTGGCCCTTCTCACTTCCCTGCCCTCCCCTCCATGAAATAAAGAAGTGAGGCACATATTCAAACAAGTGCATCGGCAGCCAAGGTCGCGCAGGACGAGAGGGCTGGGGAGGGGAGGCGGAGGGCGGGGAGGGGTGGTGATTTACGATGTCTTTCTATCTCTCTCTCCTTCCTTTTTTTTCTCTCTCTCCATCTCTTTCCCTGCTATTTCATCCAATCCAGCAGAGAGGCCACACACCAAAATAAAGAGCTCAACTGTTGCAGGGGCCAGAGAGTGAGAGAGAGCGAGACAGACAGAGGAACGAGAGAGAGAGAAAGAGAGCGAGAGAGAGAGATAGAGACAGAGAGAGAGAGAGAGAGAGGGAGAGGAGGGCTTGGAGAGATGGATCAGACTGCAGTCGTAGATCATGAGGTCGTGAATGCCGGATGGAGGCAACAAGGCCACACCTCATGAATCACGGGCTGCAGCCTCCCCCATCCATCCCCCTCAGCTCGGGCAGGCCCAGGACACAGACGGTGCTGGGACAGGAAGAGGGACAGGGGGAGACAGGGGGGACGAGGGACAGGAGACACCGGCAAACAGAGAGGAAGACGCTAAATTCATCCGACTGAAGCTCAAAGAACTGACAGACATGACAAGGATTTCTGTCTGCAAAGCAATACTTGACTCTGGCCTCTTATCGATTTCATAAATTGCGATTCAAAAGATTACAAAGAAAGCTCTTTTCTTTTCAAGAAATGTTCTCTTTTCAGTGTTATTTTTGCGGTCATCAATGAGACTAGTAGACAATAGTTACAGTCTAAATAGCACTTGAATGCACTTGTAAGTCTAGCTATGACACTTGGCATCTATTTGCAGTTAGTCATTTAAAATAATACAGCAAGGACTGTTCTATTGAACTATGTCTGAAAAGGCAGGCTACAAAAGAACATGCAGTCAATTGTACTTTATTTTATTTTATTTCATTTTTGTAATGGAGAAGAGAAGTGGCTAGGCAAACAGTGGGGGAGTTCAGTTGTGCACGGAGTAAGGCAGGTGTCTACTGGACCAGAGGAGGGGACAGGTAATCTCCTTTTCAGGGACACCTCTCAGCATGGTGTCAAGAATACAGCATGAGGAACACACTGATCCCCCCCGCCCTTCCTTATTTCTGTCTTTTCCGTTTTTTTTTTTTCTTTTACTTTTGCATTCCTACAGAATGCTCTGACAAAATGTGTATGCGTAAAAAAAAAAGCTTGGTGCAGTAGCCTACAGTAGATTTGTATCACCCTGAGTGGGGGCGACTGTGTCTGAGGGTGGACACTGTTCCATGTTCCCAAATGCTGTTTAATTCTAAACGGACAAGCTCACAAATCTGATTATAAGCATGCTATTTCTGCTGTGTGCCATCATGAGCATAATTCTCAATTTCAAAAATGTAAACCTGCACCTACAACAGTCCATTTCTCTGACGTACAACTCAAAACTAGCCTATATCCATTTTCTGAGGAGGATCTTAGTCACGCCATCGGTTTGGGTAACATAAGTAGGCTACTTCGAAAGCTGCTTACAATTCCCAGTTTCTGGTCATTCATTCCCAATCCAATGGTGTTAAATGATTGCACTAATTTACTGTAAATGGTGCCCTGTGTGCACTGTGTTCCAAAACACAAACCGCTACCCAGAGCACAATGAGGCTAAACTGAAAAGAATCCCACGTGCTTAAAAGTAAGCACTCAAAGAAACATGGCCTTTCTTCACATAAAAGACATTTCGACATGGGAAACAAGAGCATATGCCCCGAGATGAAAAGGCGGTTATGCAACAACCTGCCAATTGCACGGGCCGAACGGACAGAGTGATGAAAGCCCACAAAGGCACACGAGATTAAGGAGAAGAAACTTCCCATCCAATGAACAAATGAGAGAGAATTGTTCTTTCACACAACTGCTTGTCTAATAGACTAACAGATCAGCGGGCTCTCCGGAGAGCTTGCTGCTCCAGACCCGATGATTTAGCTGGCAGAGCAGCTTGCATTCGAATCAGATGCACTGAGGAGCACAAGAAAAAAAAGAGCTAATTTTTAGCTCATCGCGACGCTAATTAAGCCGGTGTAGGGAAAAAAAAAAAAAAAAAACGAGGATCGGCAGGATGGCTATTGAGATAGAGACAGTGTGATGGTAGGCGTGGAGATTGTGAAAGGCCCCCCTTCTGATTTCGCGAAGAGCAGCCTGGAAAATAAAACAGCTTCTCGCGCAGCAAGACCTGGCACCGTGGCGATGAGCTCGACTAGCTAGGTGGAGACGGGGGAGCGGATGCTGATCCTGACTAAACAATCGCGCATCATCTCCCTAACCAGATGCTTTGTGTGTGTGTGTGCAATGTGTGTGTGTGTGTGTGTCTGGTTGGGGGTAAGACAATGCCATGTGTGTTTGACCAGGCTGGCCGCAACTGCATGAATTAAAGATACACTAGAAGTGAGTCATCAAAGCCACGGTGAGGAGCCATAGGAGCTATTTCGAGGAGTGTCAGGGTCACGTCTCAGTCAAGAGAAGGTTCCGGGAGTTGTCTAACCATTCTATTTATGACTATTGTGGGGAGGGATGAATCGTTGAGTCATATCTGATGAATATCAATTGTCTTCGTGCTTTGACTTTAGGCTATGAACGTATGAGGAAACCAAAGCTACTGTAGATGTCTTGACTGCAAAATAGCATCAACTTCATGTTAGGTTCTTTGTGTACACCATTATGACTCTCCTGCACACACTTCAGATCTGTGTCCAAAAAGTGTGTGTGGGGTGCCGTGGGGTCTCAGTGGATTGACAGGTACAACTATAAAACTGTTTTCTTAAAGTGACCCTAACACAAGAATGCTATTTATGTGTATGCATACATGTGTGTGTGTGTGTATGTGTATTAATGTATGTGTGTGTGTGTGTGTGTGCTGCACACGTAGGTTCATATAGGCTTGTACACACTGGAGCGTGCATGGCTTCATGTGTGCAATCGTACTTGTGCAGTGCAGACACTGTGCTGGCAGAAGGAGAGACTAAAAGCCCCATAAGATGCTGGCTCACAGGCCGCTGCTACATTTGGGTGGAGGCCACTGAGCGAAAGGAACAAACTGCCCTGGTCGTGACCTGGAGTGCCGCCCAGAGAAAATGGCATGAGAATCCGTCTTAGGTGACAAGGAAGGAGAGATAGACAGAGTGAGTGAGTGAGTGAGTGAGAGTGAGTTGGTGAGAAAGAGAGAAAGAGAGAGAGAGAGAGGGAGGAAAAAGGGGTGGTGGCAGTGGCACTGGAGAAGAAAGGAAACAGGCTTGATGCAGGTGCCATGGGGGCAGTGTAAGACTTGGCTTGGTACCATGGGAGGCCTGTGTCAGCCTGGCATGGAGAAAAAAGAAAAGAAAAGACCAAATGAAAGATCTCTCTTTTTCTCTCTTGTTCAACTTGGCATTAAGGATGGATGCCACAAAGGATGAGGAAGGGAGGTCTTGTGAGGAGAGGATAAAAAACAAAAACAAAATAAAAGTTAATTAAATAAAGAAATGAATAAATGAATACATATGAATAAAGAATGCATGGGAGAATAAAAAAAAATAGATTAATCTCTAATAACTCTGTAACTTTAACTTCTGCTAAAATGCCTTAATCTGTCCTGCTGCTGTGAGCACGGCTGCTTGTTATGCGGCGTCTGCAACTGTAGTGTTGATTTGTTGTGTTGTCTTCTGCTATGGGACCATTATGCTATTTCACTGCAGTGTCACTACAGTAGATTCTGCTTGTCATTATCGTTCTAGCTTTGATGTCTTACTACCATGCAGGTTTTGTTTTGGACGCATATTGGCTCTGTTTGCCGATGGTGCTACTGTGTGTGTTTTGTGCTGTTGTTTTGGTGTCCGGGTCGGTGGATGATATTTAATTCATTCCATCGCGGCAGATGGTGGAGTTATAGGCTCTCCTCTCCTCCTCCGCTGTCTGTTTTATGGGACTAACACTCCCCACCCCCTTCCCCACCACCACCACCACCACCACCATCACCACCACCAAACTCATCTCCACACGCTTGGCCCTTTTAAGATGGCTGCACTAAATAAGAAAAAAAAAAGTCTTGAAATGTGTCAACCCATTTATCTCAATGGAGAACATTCATAAAAGGCCCCTTTTATCTCGCTCTTAAAATCCCAACATTAAGCCAGAACAACGGCCTCTCTCTCTCTCTCTCTCTCTCTCTCTCTCTCTCTCTCACTCCCTCATTTGCTCTTTTCTCCTTCACTCAATTTCTCTCCGCCATTCTCTCTGCAGCTTGTGTTTCTGACATCTCATTCCCGTCCTCTCCTCACACAATGAGCGATCAATGATGGACTTTGTGCATTGTGTGTCGTCCATCTGAGAGCGGCAGTGGCACAAATAGCGGTGCAGATGAGTCTGCTGTCTCTCTGGCTGGGAAAACATGAAGGATGAAAAAAAAAATGAATGAAAGGAGAGAATGCAAACATCGGACTGAGAGAAAGTGGGTGCACCAAAAAAAAAAAAAAAGGGCCTGTCGGAATTGGAAATACGTAAAGATGAATGTGAGTCACTAAGCACCATAACTCCCACGGGTGCTGGATTGTGGAGGATGCGAATGAGGCCATGATGGCGGACAGCAAGACAACTCGCCTCCTTGGGGCCAATCCCCAACTCCCTCTCTGAATCGCACCAGAGCCCAAACAATCAGTGACCACACACACACAGTGGGAATGGGTCAAGAGGCAGCGGGAAAGACAGAAACACAGAAGGAAAGAAAGAAGGAAGGAAGGAATGAGGGAAAAGAAGATGATGAACAGAGGGGAAGTGAGGATGAAAATGAAAAAAAAAAAAAAGTTGAAGAGGAGAGGCTGAGTACTGTGACAGACAGCGCTCTGAAGCCAGTGCGTGTTTGTACTCTACTGTCGTCTATCTCTGTCTGTGCGTCACAGCACTCTCTCTCTCTCTCTCTCTCTCTCTCTCTCTCTCTCTCTCTCTCTCTCTCTCTCCAGCATTTCTGAAGGTGAGGAGTGGTGACCCCGTTCATCTTCTGGAGAGGTCCGCCGCGGTTCAGCGCCGATGAAGGAGATGGACATGTCAAACAGCCAGAACAGCTAGTCCCCTTAATGATGAGAAGAAATCAACTGAGCTCTGAGTCCCAGCCAGAGAGAGGGGTGGAGGGGTGGCCAGAGGGAAAGGGATGGGGGAAGAGAGAAAGAGAGAGAGAGAGAGAGAGAGAGAGAGAGCAGACTGACAAGCAGACAACAGAGAACGAGGGAAAAAAAAACAGAAAAAAGGACAGACTAGGGTAGACCCAAACTGGAGGATGGCAGACAGAGATCAGAGAAACAGGGGTGACAATGAAAACATAGTGTTCAAGAGGACAGGACAGGGAGAGGGAACGAGACAGGCACAATCACAAGATGGACAAAGACACAGTAAGACTGAGGGACAGACAGACAGACAGACAGACAGACAGACAGACAGACTGGGGGCAGACAGAAACAGAGAGAAAGACAGACTGACAGACAGATAGACTTTCTTTCTCCAGTTACCCGTACAAATGTGGCGAATGTGCACATATTTTTGTCTTCTGGAGAAAGAGAGCGAGGGAACAAGGGAGATAAATGGAAGGAAGGAGAGAGGAGGAGAGGAAGGAGGAGAAGGCGAAGGAGGGCCTGGCCTTGGAGCTTTGTGCATACACTCAGTATATCAGAGACGCTCTTATTTTTCCGATAAAAAAGGGAGAAAAAGCAGGCAGCTGGAGGGCAGAAAGTAATTGAACTTGAATCCGCAAAGCTGAGCAGCATGCAGCCCAAACACAGGGTAATAAGAGAGGGGAAAAAAGAAGTTATTATACAGTATGGAGAGGAAAAAAAATCAAAATAAGTTATTATATTGTGCTCCTCTATTTGTGCCCTTTCTCTGGGAGGCCAGCCTCACAGCCGCTCTCCCCACACTCACAGCAGAGAGAGAGAGAGAGAGAGAGAGAGAGAGAGAGAGAGCCCACGTGCCACAGCAGCCAGAGCATGCAGCACACAGCCTGGATGAGCCTACTTTGTGTGTGTGTGTGTGTGTGTGTGTGTATGTGTGTGTGAGAGAGAAAGAGTGTGCGTTTGTATGTGTGTTGTGTGTGTGAGTGTGTGTGTGTGTACATGTGTATGTGAGAGAAAGTGTGTGTGTGTGTGTGTGTGTGTGTGTGTGTGTGTGTGTGTGTGTGTGCGTGTGTTTGGTCTGTGAACCTGTGAGACATGGTAGAGGTGAAGAATGCATTTGTCATGAGTGTAATCCTGAGGATTATGAGGCGAAGGGGTGGGGGGTGGTGGGGTGAAGGGGATCAGGCCCACTCACAAATTACCCTGGAAAATTGAACAGCATCAAAGTCTGCTGTCGCTCACAGCACTGATGCATGTACAGTATGTGTGTGTGTGTGTGTGTGAGTGCTGTGTGGATGTGCAAGTTACAATTTGTTCAAGCTTTCATCAGCACCAGCAAAGACCTAAGGTGCACTTTTTGCACATAAACAAATTGTTATAACATAAATTTTGATTTCTCCCTATACTGCATATCTTGAAGGAATT
>JASCQY010000080.1:14620594-14631680 GCA_030264315.1 Sardinella tawilis | reverse complement strand
GTTCTGATTCGCCCATATCAGTCATCTATTTTCTTTCTGTGGCTAACGCAGGCAACGGGGTAGGTAAACATTTCCAATGTGCAAGCATGTATATGCAACTTGCATTGATCTATCGTAATTCAAAAAGAGCGAGTATTAAATGTTTTTCCGGGGAACGAGACCTTTAAGAAAATGATCAAGGCCATATATTTGATGGTCAGGTCATCTATTTGCATTCTGTTGCTCACACATTATTTGCGCCGGGTCACACAAACATATTCGTTTTCCCACAAGGATTTTCACCCTATTGAACTAGGGGGCATTAAATGCTAGCAGAAGAAAACTATAGGCCTCCTTGTTTTTTGCCAACTCTGTTGTTGAAGTGTTAGTAGAAGTGCCTACCCGTGTGTTCAGCCATCCTCATGTGAAGGCATTATTGGATGTACACGTCTACCAAGCAAGGCCACCGGACAAGGCAAGTCTGTCCTATTTGTCATGGATCTGTCCTCACTTTCCTATTCTGAAAATATGTGTCTCTACCCCATTCCTACTCTCTGGCTCACACAGAATCTTTCAACATTTCCAAACGACATCATAAAGCACACATCACTCACTGGAGCTTCCTATTTTGTAGGCCTGTGGAACTGCCAGTCTCAGACAACTCCGCATTCTCTGCACAGATCTCAGATCGTCTCTGACATACATGCATGAAAGTCATGCATCTCCAGCTAAACCTCTCCAAAACTGAACTGCCAGCTCTCCTAGCTAAGCAAGCCACACATCATTACATCTGCATCAAAACAGACTCCCTATCTCTCCCACCAAACTAGAAAAAACTTTGGTGTTATTCATGGTCAGTTGACCTTTACAGATCATGTTGCATCTGTTGCAAGAAAAATCAGGCCATACCTAAACCTGCGTGTTACCCAGCTCTGGCATTGGTTCATCAGAGGCATGTCATCTTGTAGTGTCACCACCTCACAAGACAATCTAGACTCTTCTCGTGTGATGTCTCACACTTCTGTAATGACCTATCAAGCGCTACCAAAAATGGACATCCCTGTCTATCTTCAAGGCGTTCTTGAAAGACCACAGCACCTCCGTTCCTAGCACTTACCCTGAACTTCCTAACCCCCCGCCCCCTCCACTGCACTCTCACCCTCATCTTCTTAATGCACTTACCCCTACCTCTGTAGTGTAACCCTCTGGCAGTTCCCTGTTACCCAGTTCCTAGCTTGTGCTGCTTGTTAATCCCCTTTGGTAAATCACTTTGGATTGAAGCGTCTGCTAAACGCGGTGGTACCCAGAATATCCCTTTAAAGTGCTTGGTACTTTTGAAATGAAACTTCAAATGCACCAATGGCATATTAAAGTACACTGCTTTTCCACATGGACAGTTATGTTTAAATTAAACCAACCTGATCTGGAAGAGAAGCCATGCGTAAAGAAATGATAAAGATATGGCATTGAGGCCTTAAAGGTACATGAATGTTCCTGGGAGCCGCCTATGGGGCGGTCTGAAAAATGCCTTTACCTAAGAGTGCCACTTCACCTCTGCGGTTGCCTTGCTGTAACCCTTCCATAGGTCTTTGCTTGCGTGTAAACACGGGTCCCACCTCCCACACTGTTCTCCTCTTGCCTGGAGGCAGTGCATCTCCAGGAGGCTAAGCAGATCCCACACCCCCCGTGAGCTTGAGCTGATGCCTCTCGACAGAGATGAAAGCTCCAAAGCCTCTGGAGACCGAGGCAACACACTTTCTTACGACCAAGACAATGCACCCTTGGCACTTTTAGCTGGCAGATGTTCCGCTGCGAAAAATAGTCACAGATGAGACTGCGACAGGCGTACAGCGGGGGTGAGACTAACATCTCATAGCGAAATCATGAACACCGCACTCTATAATAGCGTAAGCTTTAGATGGCCTCTAAAACCCACAGAGGAAACACAGATGCGTCCTGAAACTCACAAGAACCCATCAAGATGTGCAAGTATGCATATGCGTATTTTTTTGTAGACCTAACCTTTTAGGTTGACATGGATCCCACCAAAGGTTGCCATATGCCGGACTTGATCAGGTTTCCAGGTGCTCAGGCCTGATGAAGTGCAATAAAGCAGGATGGAGTCAGCCCTCCGGGGGAGGACTGGAGTATCAACCCAATCTCTTAGGAGCCCTTCGCTCTCCCTCGCCGCCCGTCCCTAAGTAGTTCCGGCCCCAAAGTCATTTAAAGAAAGGGCAAAGTGTTGAAGGGCCTATTGAATGGGCGAGGCGTGTTCAGCATGGTGATATCCCGTGACCCACTGAGAATATGGCTCTTAAGGAGGCCTCGTTTAGTCCACTCGGCCTTGGCTTCATTGAATAAAGATGGTGCGGCGGGAATAATCATGTGTATTACAGAAATAGAGGAAGTTAATTTAATCCGGGGTGACCTTTAAATGCCCAGTCATCCCCTGCGTTCCACATGACCCATAATGCGTTTTTAATCATCTGCTGTCTGCTCAAATCACATATTTATTTATTTCATATCATGTATTTATTTTTCGTTGGCTGCCCTCCTGTTCTTAGCCATTTACGCCTGTCCAGGGGCTATCTGCAGCATGTCCGCCATTTATTTATTTATCTGTCTATTTATTTTAAAATGCATTAATCTTCTCTCTCTCGCACACTTCCTCTCACTCACTCGGTCCGTCTTCAAAAGGAGATGTCACTCTGGGATGTATTAGTTGCCGTCACATATTTCTTCATGTTGTCTCTCTTTTTTTTTTCTTCTTTTTTTATCGTCCCTCGAGAGGGACGGACCATTTACATAAACGATACCATCGCGTCGTTAGTCACTGAGTGGGAGAGAAATTCAGTGTCCTGACCCACCAAGAAAGCTTAAGAAGTGTTGACGGGCACTGCGAGAGATTGCTAATCACCATGGCGTTGCTCTCGGTGGCCCCTCTCTTGGCCTGTCGGCCAGCTGCAGCATTTAGCCCCTGTGACGTTGACGCACCTCTAATTGTCTCGCCAGTCGTTGCAAGGGATTTGTGCCACGCAAAGTTGGCACTGGGCCTCCCGACAAGCCCGTCACATTTGTCTTCAGGAGCGCCATGTTTGATACAATCCCACCCATGCCCACGCCTCTCGCCTATTATTTATGCACAGGATAAATACTAAATGTGCCATTAAACTTTAACATGTGTCATCGTGTAAATTGGCATCCCGTAGCCCAGGAGGAAAGAGGTGTTTTGTATGTTCTTTTATTCATGGGTGTTTTTTTTTTTTTTTTTGAGCTTCTGTGTTTTATTCATCGACCTGCTGATCCCTCTGAAGCAGAGGCCATTGAAACTGTCACAGAGAATTCACCACTCAGTACAGAGGAGTCCTCTGATGTCAACGCTTGATGCTGGAAACTGCAGACTGCATGGAAAGCACACATATGGAAACCAGATTCACCCAATAGCCCCCCCTCCAAACTGAACACACACACACACACACACATACACACACACGACACACACACACAGAATGTAAATTTCTCAACCCTCCCTGCAAACTTGGGAGAATAAGTTGTGAGAAATGGAGTGAAGACGGATAAGTGAGTCCAACTTCAGTGACTTCTGCAAAGAATGTCTGGAAGGTCACCATTCAGACTTGAGACTTTATTAAGCGAATTTGGGAGACTAATTTGCCATTAATTGGTGTGTTTTTGCGGATGTCCTAGCATTGCAAGCATAACAAGTAGACAAAGCTGTCAGCAAAATGTCTGTATTGGGCTGTTCAAATGACTACCTGTAATGAGAGCAATTGCAGGGGTTGCCAGCTCTGCACATATTCCCCACTCATCATATCTGTAGCTACTGCATACCCACCAGGTCAACTGGGAAATGGACTTTGCTCTCTGTCTGTCTGTCTCTCTCTCTCTCTCTCTCTCTCTCTCTCTCTCTCTCTCTCTCTCTCTCTCTCTCTCTCAGCGTCTTTCTGTCTGTCCCTTTTCTTTATTACCCTCTCGGCCTAAGTGACTCTCACTACTGGGGCTAACTGTGGTTGCCGTTTGCCACTATAAATACATGCACTGATATGTTTTGATTAACTGCTAATATTGCCTTCTCTTGCTCTTTTGCTTTCCCTTCCTCCCCTGTCGTTCTTCCTCTCCCTCTCTCTTGTGCTTGTTTGTCTTAACAGACAGGCTAATGAGGAGTACCAGGTGCTGGCCAACTCTTGGCGTTACTCGTCTGCTTTCTCTAACAAACTCTTCTTTACCGTGGTGGACTACGACGAGGGCGCTGATGTCTTTCAGCAGGTGACTTTCTGTGTGCGTGTGCGTGTGTGTGTGTGTGTGTGCGTGTGTGTGTGTGTGCGTGTGCGTGTGTGCATGCATGTGCACGTGCTCCCGTTTTCCACCACTTCCATTCTCTCTATCCCTCATTGTCTTTCTCTCTTTTTATTCTTTGTCCTATCCCTATCTTTCTCTCTCCATTCATTTGCATTTGCATGGGGCCTGTCAAAGCGGGTGCAGATTCGCTGCATGGTAATTAGAACACAAGGAATAAGTTAACGAGAGAGGTAAATAATTAAATTAAGTCGAATCAAGCTGCCTGGAAATCTCCGAGGCTGTTATTGCTGCAGTGCCTCAAAGATATATTTCCTAATTCTGATGTTGTGTCGGTAAAGCACCCAAACTGTTGAATTGAATTTGTGTGTGTGTGTGTGTGTGTGTGTGTGTTTCTGTCTGTGCACTTTTATTTGCACCTTTGGAGGCATGGCTGTATGCAGATATGTCAGTGCTCTTAATTTCACCTGCGTGACTCTTGTCAACTCCTTGCGGCGTCAATTTGTGACGACTTGCATCCTGAAGAAATTGCTGTAATTAGGCGGGAAATAGACAGCAGCAGCAGCCCTGCGTGTTGTCTGTTTGCAAAAGTGAAGAAATGTCAGAGCGAGGAAAATGGGGAATTATCGGGATGAAAAATCCATACCGACTGACGCAGGGCCCCTCCAGAAGCGCGCCGGATTCGCTTGCTTCACATCAACGTTGTGCTGTTCATCGACAGATTTCCTAAATGGCAGGAGCTGAGCATTGAGCATGTGTCAGCTGGAGGAGCGCCCTGGCTTAGCGGAGGTTAGGGCCCACCCAGTGCGGCATCCATCAGTCATGGACAGATAAGAGCACCAGACCTTCTACTCCACCCTCCAGAATGTGTGCACACAAATGCACATCCACACAGCCCACACACGCTTGTATGCACTCCATGAGTATAAAGCCTCACATGCAGACACACACACATACACACACAAGCTTACTCAAGCACTAAGTCATGTTCACACGTTAAACATGTACATCCAGACACTTATTTACAGTATACATATTTTAGAATCAAATTCACTACCCTGAGCCACACACATACACACACAAACACACACACACCCTGTCAGAGATAAACATTGGGACCCTCTGGTCAGCATTTGATATGAATCGGCGAGACAGATTGATGCAGGCCTGTCACGGAGCCCTTCCCTTCCAGGCGAGCCCTTCACCTATGGAGCCGTTTTCATGGCAGCAGCCATGGGCGAAACCTTCCTGCCGCAGCATCTTAACACATAACGGCAGAGGGCACGTTCCCTCCAACAACAGCCCCCCCCCCCCCCCAATCACACACCCCTACCCTCCCCATTAGCAGTCAGAGCAGCAGTCGCGACTGCTCAGCAGGCTGTGAGAAACACGCACAGAAAAGTCCTCAGTGTTCCCGTAATCCCTCATTCTGTCTCGCGGGCCCCGCAGTTCAGCGCTTACAACACGATTTTAAGGAAATGAAGCTCCACGCCATGTGACTCGGAGGAGCGCTCGCTTCATCGCTCGCAACGAAATGCTGCAAACACGGCAAGTGTGTTTGAAACGACTGCCAGAACAGTGATACCTATGTATATTTAATGCCTGCCCTGCCCTGTGCCAGCAGCGCCGCACTAGGGGAGGAGGGGAGAGGAGAGGAAGAGCACAGGAGCATGGAGCAGAAGAAGGACGGGAGAAAGAATGGGAGAAAAGCTCCTACTTAAGCCATAATGGAGGCAGTAGTGTCTTATTAACACAGTCATTTGCATGCGAACAAACAGATGGAGAGGCAAGTGCGAGCTATTAGCGTCTCCCGCCGTTTAAAGGTACCAGCCACTCGCCGGCAATTATACGATTACGCCCCGAGACTGAAATGACATGTAATTACATGCAGATCACTTCTGGAGACGATTCGCTTTTTCTTTGTTTTTTATTTTTATATTTATTTAGCACTTTTCCTTTTTTTTGTGCATGAGCGTGCAGTTTTTTTTTATTATTATGTTTTTTTTTTTTTTTTTTTTTTTAATTTGCACCTTTTTTACCCATTTTTTCCTTTACCAAGTCCCTTGCTGTATCCCCTTATTTCTCCTAATGAAGGATTGGGCCCTTCTTCACTCTAGGCGTGTGGTGGGTTTGTTTGATGCAATTAAAAGCAATAACCCCTGTAATGAGTTGCTCTCTTTTCTGTGAGTTTGATTGTTTTCTTTTTTTTGTCTTTCCTTTTTTCCACTTCTAAAATGATGATTTAATATCATGTTTTAATTACAGAGATGGATTTGTGTTGGCGCATCTCAATGAGAGAGAGGGAGACTGATTGAGAGACAGAGATGCAAAGAAAGGGATGGGTGTAAAGGGACTTGAAAGAAAGTATTAGGGCAAAATGAAGGAGAGAGAGAGAAAGACAGAGAGAGAGAGAGATGAATAAGAGAGGAAAAACACAGAGCTTGCTTGTGAGGTGGAAAGTCAGATATCGACATGCAGTGCAGAGAGGAGTGTGGTGAGAGAGGTCTAAGAAAGATCTAGAAAGAGAGAGAGAGAGAGAGAGAGAGAGAGAGAGAGGCAGACTGTGAGAGGCCAGGCAAGAGTAATAAGTATTCATGGTGTGGTGCAGGCTGTTCATTAGGCCTGATGGCCGCCGCAAACTCGAGGAGAGGAGAGGAGAGGCGAGGCATAATTAAATGTGTGTGGTGCTGGTGGCCGCTCCAGATGAGTCGGTCTCAGTGTGGAGTTGCTCTGGGTGCCCTCGCCCACCTCGCTGCAAGTGGTGGTACACACATGGACATGCCACCCACCCACACTCACACTCTCTCACTGGCGCACACACACACAAAGGAACACCGACGCACACAAACACACACACTAATGGGCAGGAACACTGGTTTGCACGCACACACACACACACACATATGCGCAGGAACACTGACACACACACACACACACACACACACACACATGCGCAGGAACACTGACACACACACACACACGCTGCACATTGGAGATGGTGTGAATAGGCAGCCCTGTTGCTCTTGTTTGGTATGTGGGCTGTCGTTTGGTGACTGGCAGGCCAATGATGGCTCTGCTTTCAGCGGTGTTTGTTTTTATTTGTCTCTTTGTTTGTTTAGGCTCCTGCCAGCTCTGAAGTTGCTTTTGATTTATTGGTTTTGTGTCTTTGAGGTCTTCTCCTCTGTTGTCTTATCTCATCGCTTCTCTCCCATCCACAGTCTCTGTCGTCCATCTTTTTTTTTTTTCCCTTTTTTCTCTTAGCTCTCATCTTTCCTTTCCTCAACATCATCCTCTTTCCTCAAACTTCATGTCAACTCTTCCTGTTTCACCCTTCTTTTCTTCCTGTCCCTTTTCTTTTCCTCTCTTTTGCTTCATCTACCTCTTTTTATTCCTTCATTCCTCCTTCATATCTTTCCTCCATCCTTTCATCATGTTTTTCCTTCAATTGCATGCATCTCCTTTAGTTTCTTTTCCTGATCTCATTAGATCACAGATCTTGTGTTTGTTTTCCCCCTGCTATGTCCCATCTTCTCCTCACTCTCCTGCCGGTCTCTCTCTCCTCCAGCTGAATATGAATTCGGCCCCCACATTCATGCACTTCCCAGCCAAGGGGAAGCCAAAGAGGGCCGACACCTTTGACCTGCAGCGCATCGGCTTCGCCTCAGAGCAACTGGCCAAGTGGATCGCTGACCGGACTGATGTGCAGGTCAGGTCACACACACGCACATACACACACACACATACACACATGTATATACACACACGCACATACACACACGCACATGTACAGTACACACACAATGAATAGCATACAGTACATGCAACACTCACTGGCAACAATGTCCACATGCCAACACAACAGAGAGGATACACAGATATGCAGGTCACACACACACACACACACACACACACACACACACACACACACACACACAAGGACAAACGACACCAGTGTCCTGCTATGCTCATGAACCCTCAGTGACACACCCCATCACCACGTTCCGAGTGCCCCCTTCAGCTAGCGGCCCTGGGAGCAGCGTGTGGCATCGGGCCCCGCTGATAGACCCTGGGCTGATCATCTGTCGCGGAGGCCGCGGTCTCCGAGGCCAGTCATGGCGGAGGTAATCTCATTAGCCGTGATTCATCTCGGCCCTCGACTCTCCCGAGTCACTCGAGCGATGAATGGAACAGAGCACTTTGCACGCGCGCCAGCCTTTATGCAGTCAAACACCGGCGCGCTGAGGGAGCATTTGCTCTCCCTGAAGAGAGCGAAGGAAGGAGCCATCTGTATCAGTCCCATTGTCTTCTCCCTCCCTCATTGGCTCCCCATGACCAGGGCAGGGAGCCTAAAAAGCAGTCTTTGCTACAACTTAATTCAAATCAGCAGTCGGATTTTTCCATTACAATAATACCACTAGCCACACCGGCCATTAATTCTTGTGATGCCGCTCCACATATTGAGAATAAAACAGGCCTTGACATTGGGTGGCGTGTTGCCATGGCGCTCTTTGCCTGGTGCCGAACCGCACTTGAATTATGGGATGGCGGCAGCCTTTCCCCGTCCCACTCAACCCCCCCCCCACCCCCCGCTTCTTTATCGGGGTTAATCCAATAGCATTGGGAAAGAGGAAGGCCAGCGATGTTGGCGGTGCGTCTCTGAGGCAACATTACGACCTTCAGCCAAAGGCACAAAACATCTTTATGACCGGCGGGGCCTCGCCACTCAGCGCTCGTAAATAGTCCCCGAGTGTGGGAGCCCCGCCGCCAGCCGGACGGCATACGCACTCTCACCTAGCGGCGGCTCTCAGTCACGCGGAAGCACACCACATACACACACTCATATACCGTATAAACACACATATACACAAGCAAGTAAACACATGCACACACGGTTATATGCATGAACATACACTCAGTTAAAGATTTCAAATACCAAGCAGTGCACCTTTTTGTGTGTGTTTCCTGGCATACTCAAGCCATATCATAAATCCACAGTAGTCACACACTCACGTGACTATATTGGTAGATACAGTATATACAAACACATACATGCACACATGTACAGAATACGACATGGGTGACTATAATTTCATGCATGTTTTGATTTATATTTTTGAAAAGTTTAATATGTATTTCAACTATTTCAACTGACTTACCAGTGTATTAGATATTGTCATTTTTTGTTATTGTTTACACCTTTGAAATAGTAGTGTGTCATAATGGTATTTCAGCAAACCTTCATATTTATGCAGATTAGTTTGTGTGTTTACATCATTTCATGTTACCTTGTCATATCCATCATCTGTTGCATGACATTTGGGAGACACCGTTTGGCATTTCTGGGGAATTGTTTGACATTTGCCTTCTCACTGTCCACCACAGCACCTCCAGCGAGTCCTAGAATTGCTGTTTTTCTTTCTTACGCCTTTCATGTCTCTTCTTTTCTTTTTTTCTTCCCTCCTTTATTTTCCTTTCATTCATCCTTTCTTCTTTTCATTTATCCTTTCTTCATTCTGTAGATCCGCGTGTTCCGCCCCCCCAACTACTCGGGCACCATTGCCCTGGCTCTGCTGGTGTCTCTGGTGGGTGGCCTGCTCTACCTGCGGAGGAACAACCTGGAGTTCATCTACAACAAGACTGGCTGGGCCATGGCCGCCCTGGTAGGACGCAAGGCCAAATGATCTAAAGCTTAACATTAGCTTAATGATCTAAAGCTTAACATTAATCTTCTTTTAGCTTTCCTTTTTCAGCTCAGGGTTCTCTAATGGTCTTTAGTGAGAAAGGCAAGAGTGCAGTGCAGTAGCTTTTATAATTGTGTGTGACTCTAACAGGATTAAGAGTTGAGTCCTCCGCACATCATGTCACTTGCATTCTATACGTTTAAATGACCACAGGGAGAAATGAAATGGTGTTTTCTAATTGGCTGACAGGTTGTCCGTTATTCCTTGTTAACGTGACGCCTGTGAAGGTGTAGGTAAAGGAAGTGGGTAAAAAAAAAACAATCAGTTTTCCATATCAGTGCTCTTTTGAATGGTAACTATAATAGGCATAATAAACGATGGTTGAACTAGCCAGCAACAGTGGAATCAGCAGTTATCAAGCTCTCCATGATCAGTAACCAAAGGAAATAGTACAGCAACCAAACAGGTTAGTTTCTTTTAAAAATGAATTGCAAATTTCTTTTATTTAGGGATTCACCGATCTAATATTTGGATTGGATATCGGTCCCTAAATGGACAAAATAGCTGGATTGGGTATCGGAAAAACATAGCCGATCCATGGGCCGATCTGCTCCATGGGTCTTCTGACCCTGACTGCAATGACGGCAACAACCCCATGCGTTAGGCTACCGTTTGTGAGAATAGTCTATTGCAAGTACTGTGGCTTGTAAAGAGATGACAAGTTTCAGTTATGCTGTGCAGATGCAAGGTGTAGATGTATGAAAACAGGGATTTGTTTACTGCTATTAGTAAAATTAGTGACAGTAATACGAATGTATCTGGAGACAGCGCTTACCCATATTAAAACTTCCTGCGACCGCCATCTTTTTCTCACATTAAGTCACATTAAAAGTCCATCACTGAACACACTATCATGGTTTGGGTCTACGAGAATTCAGACCTAAAACATTTTCCTACCCTATTTCTACGAACAGCTTAGTTGTACTGTAAAGTAGTCATTCATTCAAATTTCAGTCAATTACCTGTGCTCATTCAGTTTCGGAGATGGACTTTTAACGTGACTCGATGACGAAGATGACGGGCGACAAAGTTTACCGGTAAGCGCTGTCTCC
>JASCQY010000080.1:14559651-14571758 GCA_030264315.1 Sardinella tawilis | reverse complement strand
CTCTCTCTCTCTCTCTCTCTCTCTCTCTCTCTCTCTCTCTCTCTCTCTCTATCTCTCTTTCTCTCTCTCTCTCTCTCCCTGCATCTTCCAGGTTTGGCGTTCACGTGAAGCACAGGCTCTGAGGAAATGCTAAAAAGCACTCTGCCGCAGTCGTCTTAATTATGCCCTCCTGAGGCCAGCCCTCCTTTCCTACAGTAGCTCCCCAAACTCAATTGTTTTCTGAGGGCCATTTTCTTAAATAAGAAAAACAGTCGGATAGGTTGTCGTTTACCCCCTACCTCCCCTACCTCCTCACCCCCCCATTCCTCCTTTGGGAGTTTAGGGACCACAAAGAGTAATCGAATGGAAAGCTAAGAGAGTAAACAAAGAGGCAGGCTGTGATTTACAGTGTCTTGCCATGGCCTAAAGTTTCCATTTTTCTAACCCCTTCACAACACAGGGCCAAGGGGAGAAAGCAGGCAGTATTGTAACAGTCTGCTGAAGAGCTTTGCCTGCTGTATACCTTTATTTTCTCTCCACTCTCGGAGAGTGCCGCAGGGTAATTTATGGTATGGCAGCGCCGACTCGCCTCCCTCCTCTCAGCCATGGTCAGTGCAAGGGGGAAAAGTGTGTGTGTGTGTGTGTGTGTGTGTGTGCGTGTGTGTGTGTGTGTGCAGGGAGGTATAGCTGAGTAGCCATAAGCATCCTTGTCTTCCCATTGTCTGTGTCCCTGTCAATCAAAGGGGTGAGTGTATGACGCTAGAAGTTTTGGATAAGTGTGACACACACACACACACACACACAAATAATGCAGCACTGAACTCATTAGCCTTGCTGTCAGGATGTTTTTGTTTGTTTTTTTTTCATCCGAGCCTTTTCTGATTCCCTGATCTAAACTCTATTCCCACACACACACACACACAAACACACACACCTCAGCAGACCTCAAGTGACACCCAGCAAACCAACAGACCCCTGGGGCCAATAATAAAAGTGTGTAAAAAGCGACGAACAGGCGTAAACATGATAACAATTGTGTAATGAAATGAGAGTAATGAAATAGATAGATTACTGGTCGCCGCTTAAATGGATTAGTTGCGATGACATCAAGCAGAGGCACAGAGAACGAATGCGCCACAGGATGGGTGCCAGAAGGTGGGGGGGCAGGGGAGGAAAGAGGATATGTCATCGTTATGCTTTTTGCCAGGTTTTCGCGCTGCCAAGACGCAGGGGCGACGCACGTGCCCGCACTAATACCAAGAGTGCCCGCTGGCACACAACTTTTTTTCTCCAGTGCCCATCCTCATCACAAAGCTCATTTTGGTCTCCCAAACTCCAACCTGCCAACATCTCTATATGTAATTAAAATTGGAATATATTGTGATGAGCAAAATGGGAGTGTGGAACTTTTTAATTGCATGTTTGAAAATGGGGGTCGTGGTTAAAGTGTGGGGGTTGGCAGTGGTGGAATTTAAAAACTTGTGTTATGGTAATGTTCCTCTCCCCTGTGGAAATCACTCTCCTGATGTGCTCCGGTGAGGAGAAGAGGCATTTGTGATTTTCTCCCTCTCTCTCTCTCTCTCTCTCTCTCTTTTCAGCACATTTTCCAACTTGCTAGTGTTATTATGGGCCGAGCTCTTGGTAAATGATGGCAGCATCTCATCTCCTGCTGTTTCTTGTGCTGAAGCGTAACTCTGCCTGCCCTCGGAACGTGTGAGGAAAATTCTGGATGAACGCTTGTGTCTGTTGGACCTGATTGTCTTCGGTGATCCCTGCTGCATTTTTTTTTTCTTTTTCGTTCTTTAATGAAGATAGAGACGGGTAGAAAGAGGAAGGAAGGGGGTAGATCGAGAGAGAGGGAAAATGAAGGATGGCCTCTCAACCTGGCAGAATAGAAATAATGTATTCATTTTCATGGCTTGAGCACAAACATATTTGAAAGGGGAAGAGGGTGAAGTTGATAGATCATGGTGAAGTTTTAACAGTGAGGACTGGAAGCCAATATAGTATATCTGGCCTTCAGTCTGCCAAGGTATCAGGGTGTAATCTCACACCACATAGCCTGCTTCTGCTCCATATTTCAGGCACGACATTTTCACAATGAATGTTGCCACTAAAAGCATGCTACATTTCATTCCTGATAAATCAGCGCCCACCCATGACAACTGCTCCAAGCTTTCTGTGGTCATGTGGACCAGCTGCTAACCCTTTTCAGTATCACACACACACACACAAACACACACGTTTTGTATCCAGTATCGATATTATACATGTATATTACATGTGTGATACACAAAATTTATTATTAGTCAATGTTTGAACTCAAAAATTGCATTATTCATTTTCCTAATATATTAATTTAGTCGAATATTGAAAGAAAGTTATCTGGTGGGAGGGTCTTCAGAAAAAATTTGTCTTGCAAAAAAATTCAGTATTTTTGCCCTTCAGTATTTCAAATGTCCTCAAATATCCTCAGCACCCAAAGAACAACCAACTCAATGAATTCCGATACTGTCCATCAAGGAGACAGCATTGCTCAATTCACACAGATCTCTCTTCTCAACTAGGCTACTGTGTCCTGCCACACAGTCCCGATGTGCTCTCGTATAATACCTTCCCTCGCGCTCACAGCTGACACCAAGATAGACATTTGGTATAAATAAACAACAATGGCTTTCTTCACAGGACTAAGGTGCATGATTGCTGTGTTCTCTGCCCACCCTGTGTTGGTTTAATCCAGGGATGGTTGCCGCTTGTCTCCCTTGCCAGCAGGCAGATAAAGCACCACGCATGGCATAATGCAAACAAATATAAATGATGGAGGACGACTGATGAGGCTTCAGTCACCCCCTAAGGCTCCTGTCAATCCCTTCAGGCTGTTTTGTTTTCCTTCTTCACCAATTCTTAAACACACACTTGCACGCACACACACACACATGCATGCACACACACACACATGCAGAGTGGCACACACAGTACACACCCACACAAAACACACAAACACTGTCCCAAGGTCGAACGTAGTGCAACATAAGACTGGGCTTACCTCACATGGGCGTAAGCCAAGGGAGGAGACCCCATATGTCAGGCCGTATGGTGCAGACAGCGCCGCCCGCAAGTGATGGCAAACACGTCTGGGCGATCATTTGAAATTGCTATTTCGAGAGGCGAAGCGCCGCCGCCGACATGAAAGCTTCTTTTCTGTGATGCTAAAGGCTTTTGTCGTTGCATAATGCATGGAAAACAATCACGAGCACACCTCACACGTTCTCATGGCATGCTGCGTTCAAACATGACATTTATGCATCTGATAACTAAGCTATTTTGACTGCCCACTTCCACCTATTTTTAAGCCCTCTCATGATCCACGTCTTGGCCTACTTGATCATAGATACAGTACATCTGAATAATGGGTTTCTATTCATTTTCTAAATGTGATAATGTGACTGGTGTCTCAGGTCGGGGTGGGGTGTGGTGAGGGGTTGTCACTGATGTGCTGATATGTTTCATTATGTGATCCTGTTTGTTATCAATACAATGAATTAAAAAAAAAGTAAAACATTAAATTAAAAAACAAACAAACAAACAAACAAACAAAAAACAAATGCATTACACCATTGTGTCCTAATGTACACTACTGTGGGTAAATTCATCAGACATGGACTCCTATTCACCAAACCTGCAGAGCCGATATTTCACATGACTCTGCTCTCTGTCCTGGGAAATGAAACTAGCCTGCTGCTCAAGGAGTGGACCGAAGGGGTATGGGGGATGAAGTGAGTCGGTGGATTGATTTCTTGGTTTAATAATTCCACTTGCGTTGGCTCACAAAGTTACCAGTGTGAGCGGTGAATAATTACTGAGGAGGAGTGAGCAGTGCCTGCAGCTCACGGCTCTTGATCTGACTATTGATCTGAGGTGGCTGTCATGGGAGATGTGGAGCACAGGGACGAGAACCTGCAGGACGCCTTTTGGATTGCTTTGGTTCAAGCATGTAATGGCAGCATCAAATGCCTTGCATCCACTATTCAGTGGCTTGCATTATGTATGTGCAGGATAACCAAATTTGGTAATCCAACACACACACACACACGCACACACACACAAACTAATTTGAACATCATAAGTGTGCTCAGACAATGTACAGAAATTCACAGAAACTGGAGCACTGACTACAGTCTATTCGGACTAATTCTCATTAAATAATAGAATAGTCTTGTCTGTGCTGAACCAAGCAAGCTCATGTACAGAGGCCCAGTAAAATTTCAGACAGCAAAGAACAAGAGAGATGATTCAGTATGAAATAAGGACACTTAGAGATCATATGTTAGCCATTAATACATATCTGTATCAGTGTTTAATAACGTCTGTATTAATCATCATTACAAATGTAGCAGGTCTTATTATGTCCAAAGCAGCTTAACTTGCCCTGCAGTCATATGGGTGGTGCTTGACCTCCAAAACTTTTGGTTTCTGATTTTTTTTCATCAACTTTTGGTCATCTGCAGTATTCAGGGCCACCGTAATGCCAGGCCGCTCTGGAACCCCAGAACATGGGTTGGTTGGACATGGAGTAATTAAAAAACTGCAGCTCCATACCGCATTGGGCTAACAGGAATGTACGTGAATCTAGCATTTAATGTTGTTAAACTACACGTGTGTGTTGTGTGTGTGTGGAGATGATCGGCTGCTTGTTCCATATCAAAGATGGTAGGCTACAGTAGATAGGCGGAGCAAGATACTTCGTTGTGGTTCATGTGCATGGGAGCAAATGGAGATTGTTCCGGACGGCATAAAGGTGTGACCCTGCAAACTTCTGGAAGGTCAAATGAGTTGGAATACAAGTTTGGTGGTGATTTTCATCTGTCTGTATAAATAATTCAGACTGGTTGTTTCTAGCTGTTAAAAATAAGATAGTTTTAATATTCATTGAAAGTCAGAGACATGCCACTGCTCTGCATAAATGGGGAATTCCGTGCGACCTGAGTTCTAGGAAGTGGCTCATCATGAAGTATCTAACTCTGCCTGTCTTTTTCATTCTTCACCCATGAACCCTTGAACCCATTGCACCTGTCTAGCTATAGCAGTACACAGCCTTCCACACTTTCACTAAGAAAGATGGAGTAAGATGTAGACTCAGAGTCCAGATCAACTGGGCCAGCTACCCTGTGTGCAGTCTCACACATCAGCCCTTTCCAGAGCTCAAAAGAAGGCGGTTGCTGTCAGCCGTCAGGTCCAAAAGACACAGAGTCGCAGAACCTTCCAGGCCCGCCAGCTGTATGGACTCCCACGTACCATCTGGACGGCGCAGGAGTTCTGACGGAACCCACTCCGCCCACTCTGGGCCCAGAACCCCTCCTCTTGTTCCTTCCCTCCTCCTCTTTTTCACTCACTTTATCACTCCTACGCTTTCTTTTATCTCCTATGTCTTGCCATTATCAGCTCTCTCACGTTCTCTCTGTCCCATTCTATAAATCTCCTTCTCTGTCCCACGCTCTCTCTGTATCCCTTTACCCCTCCACCCCTCACCCCCCTCTCTCTTTCTCTCTCTCTCTCTTTCTCTTTCTCTTTCTCTCTCAACTTCATTCTGCTTCCCTAGCAAAATCTTGGCAGGGTATTGCTCACCTCAAGGTCAGGATGCTGTTGTCATTTGGCAGGCAGAAGGAGTTTAGTGTATAATAATGTATACAGTGACAAACTCTAGCCTGTGCCAGCACTCGGCTGTCACACAAAGTTAGCCTCTCGAGCTCTTGCACAAGAGCCTGCTGCATGTTGGTTTCCTTCAAACACAGTGAGGGCCACTGAATTCAGTTCAGCGAATCCCAGGATAGTCTTGCTTTTGTTTTGATCTGTGCGGCACAACTAGCCTATTTGTCAGGCTCACTGTTTGGGCACCTTTTTCTCGAGCCACTCACTGTTTTCAGAGGATAAACAGTTGTTCTGCCCACAGGAGGTGTAAGTGCAGAATGCCAATGAATGAAAAGCGTGAATCCTGCTCTCTTTTTTTTTCTTGCATTATGAGAGGGTCATACCGTTTGGGTCCGAGTTGTCGCTTGAAAACAACAGTAGGCTATTGTAACTTGAGAACTGGTGAACTAGCTTTAAAACAACAGAAGTGTTCTATAACCAGGAACTGCAGTTCCATAGTGCATTGATTACTGTATTACTGTATTACTGATAGATTGTTTACCAGTAGATTGTATTGTTTTGTTTACAAGACGTCTTTGTATTTAGTGTGTAGTTCCATCAACCACATACAGTAGGATGGAGCATAATGATGACATTGAGATTTTAGGGAAGTATCCCAGTTGCATCTGTAAATTCAGCATTGTAAGGAGATCATGATGTGGAGGATTGACAATCCCTCAAGCATGCAATATCTGTCAGCAGTCCATACTGAGGGCTCCAGACGAGACAGTGACATCACTTTTAGTATATTTCTGGGAACTCCAATGTTGTGGGGCAGCCATCTACTTAGTAGTATTTGACATCATCAACATAAACTGATGCAAGTACAACGTTGAATGTAAAAAGCATAGCCTTTAAAATTTTGAAGTACTCATTGATACTGTGCTTCAAGATTCACATTTCAGTGATGATTAACATGTCATCACATGATGTCAAATTGACAACAAATGCCCTCTGGCTTTTTCAATGTAAAATTCTGCATAGAATATTAAGTAGATTGTCTTCATGGCGTTGGTCTTGTCTATTCATTTTCATGTGTTAATGTGTCGACTGTATCTACATTTTTTGACATGTAATATTGTTGCACCATTAAAATTGAGTAATGTGTTGTTTGACATTTTACAGTGTACTCTGGTGACTCTCCTGTTGTGGAACTTTGTTGTGGAGCAATGAGACTACTCATTTCAAACTGTCAGGCTGAAGAAAACATAAATCCTGTACAAATTAGCCCCTTTTATTAGCCCTTCTGAGCACCACTGAGCTTCTAGTCTACTTTCAGACTTAGCAAAATCACCCCACATGGCCTTTACCAATAAACCCGGCCTAGTGGACCTACGCTGGACAGTTTTCTTCCCCCTTCTGACCAGAAGAATTTGTGCCTTCAGGAGCTGAATGAACTATGCTGGTGCAAGCGAGTTAATCAATTGTGTATCGAGAGGGTGGGGGATGGGACAGAGGTTGGGTGCAAGCGATGCACAACCCCCCCCCCCCACCCCCCACGAATTGAACAGGTGGGCTTGGGGGATATCGCCATAATGTCGCTTGCATATTTGTGGAACAACATCAGCCCCCTCCGCGTCGCCGGTGTTGAATTACGATGCATGAAATGGAGGCAGACGGAGATGAACCGTTGACAAGTGGCGCGGTCGTGTCGCTCTAATTAAAATTCCAGAATCAAACGCCATGGTGACGGATGGCGTAGCGGCGCCATGGCAATGAGTTAAGGTCTCCGGCATAAATCACACAGCACAGCACATCTGGAGGGAGAACAGCCTGGCTGGCCTAGGCTCAGGCTCTTTGCTTCCTTCTCTCTCTCCCTCCCCCCCCGCTCTCTCTCTCTCTCTCTCTCTGTCTCTTTTCACTTCTCATCTCTCACCTTCTCCCTATTAGGCCTCTCTAACCCCCAGTCTTGCACCTCTCCCACCCGCTCTCATTTTCCATCTCATCCCTCTGCTTTGGCCCCTCTCTCGTCTCCTGCTTTGTCATTCTCGTCCGGCTTATCCTATCTTTTCCTATCTCACTTATGGGGGGCCCTCGGGTGGCCTCTCCTTTCATTTGCTCTCTCTATCCCTCTGTCCGTTTTTTTCCGTCTGTCTGTCTGTCTGTCTCCCCCTTCTTTGCTTTCTGCTGTCCTGGCCTCTCCCTCACCTAGACCCATATGTCTCTCCATTTCCTCCTCCCTCTCTTTCTCTCTCTCTCTATCTGCCTCCTCACACTCTTCATCTCTCTCTCATCTCTTGCTCTTGCCCTCTGTGTCATGCCGTGCTGGCAGCAGCCTGCTGATTTGTGGGCTCCTGTTAGAGATTAACACACATCACAGTAATTTATCTAGCAGGCTGGAACATGCTCAGCTCTGTGTGTGGCAGCCCCCTGTGTGAGTCATTATCAGACACCCCCCCCCCCCAAGGACTGGGCTCATATAGACAAATTCACAAGCTTGATGAAGAGAGTCCCTCACCAACCCTGTCCTTCATACACCGCATGTGGAAAAAGGCAAGAAAGGGATAATGCAAAAATGCGTTTTGTATTGGTGAGAATGTCAAATGTATTTACATTTTACATTCTCGTGGGGAACTTATAAAAGACCATTTTGCTGGAAATGGTGCAATCTTGAGCTGTAACAGTGCAATCCTGAATTATATGTTTTTTTTTTTCATCAACACGTTCCTGGCAGCCTGGAGTATTTTTACGATGTGCCTTATGTCAGACCAGCATGCTGTAGTTCCATCCCCGTTTAATTATTCATGTCAATGAGATGGGAGTCCAGAGAGAGAGAGAGAGTAAGTGTGTGTCAAGTGTGTGAATAATACTTTGTGTGTTGTGTCTGATGGAGGGAGAGAGAGAGAGAGAAAGAGTGAAAGAGAGAGAAAGAGAGTGCATCTTGACAGCAGACAAACATTTAGCTCGGCCCTGTCCTGGAGTTAGTCAAGCCAATCAGGTTATTTTCTGGGTAGCTGGGTCTGGTCAGAGGGATTGGGTGGTGGTGGTGGTGGTGGAGGGGGTGCACAGGGCTCATACTCTTTGGCCATTGACTATCCTCTCGTCCTCTGCACCACTTTACCTGCCCACCCAAACCACACACCCACACGCAGCCGCCAACCCGCCCCACAGCCTGCCCCGGAGTCTGCTGCCAGAGTCAGCTCCAAGTGTTCTTTATCGCGCCCCCACACAGGGAGAGTCCTGCCACTTCTCTACTGCACAGAATCAGCTGGACAGAAAAGAGACAGTGTCAGAAAGTAGCCTGTAAAAACAGGATTTTCACACCCAGGTGAAGTACATCCACACAGAGTTATTAGTGGAATACATTTTTCCTCCTTGATTGCTTCATCAACAAAACGAGCCATCACAACTCGACATGACCTAACTCGATATTTCCAATTCTGTTTGTCATTCCCCAAAATATCCTCCGACTTTGGCCTTTAGATATGCAATTACAGTAACGTCTGACCAGGATGGAAAAGACTAAGAGACAGACACCTGCTAGACCTTCTGTGATTCTATTCCACAGTGATACACTAGCAGAGGCTTTCATTTGAAATACATACTGTATGGGGTGTAACAAATGTAAGCTTAAAACTTTCCTTTTCAGGTCAAATGTGACTAAAATATCTCTCAAAAATGGACTTAATCTAATTGGATGGTCATGGGGCTCCATGACTTTGTTCATACAGGCAGTCTGAAAGCATAACACAAATTGTAATCATTTTCACAACATTTTGGGTGTTTTAGTCAAGTCAAGTCAAGTCAAGTCAAGTTTATTTATTTTATTCAACTTGGTTGCTCCGGTGGTGTTCAGGTAAAAAATTTGTACTGTACCATGAAACGAACACTATATTTCTAGTGCTACCAACTCCATCATCATGTTTAATGCACCTTGAAGTGTTTTTAGGATTTGATGTTTGAGTTGAAAAAAGACCTGAAGACCAATGACCGGACACGGGAAATCAATAATTCTTTGTTTGTGCCCTTCACATATGGGATGGTTGCTAATGTTGCTTTTATGTGTCCCCGTTGTATAATGTTTTTCAAAAATAAAAAAAGGAACCTTGTTCTTAAAAATATCTGGTAGACATGGTATCTGTCAAGTTCCCCCAGCTGAAAATGATGCAGACATAATTGAGACGTGATAAAGTATCCTTGGGGAGAACACCTCAGTTTCCACCTTTTATGAACATAGCGCTCCTGTCAAGTAGGTCTAAACACAGTGAGACATGCCACGGCTAATATTATAAATCAACTAGATTGCTAATATAGTTACCTTTTCAAATGTATTCAGCCTTTTCAAAAAAAGGCCCACCCAAAGACCATCAACATCACAGCTGAGCTATCTTTAGCATCCTGTCCTACAGCCATGTATTATTAGTATTTCTCTCTTTTTTTCCAGTTTAGTGCCGCCATTGCTGCTGTGCTGTCTGGGTCCTTTCCCCTCTCTCTGGGAGTCTGCATCTGACTAGAAAGGAGAGGTGGGTGTGTACCCCGCTGAGAGGGTCTACTCCCCACCAGGGGGTTATCTCTGGCCCTCCCTCTGAGAATGTGCACGGTATTCCAGTGTGATACCCCAGCTTTCGGCACATGAATGGCCCTGGCCCTAACTGCAGTACACAGGAATGTCTACTGTGCCACCCACGGTTAATGCTCTTTATAACTCATTATAAAAAAATGCCAATTGCTTATAAAGGATTGTAAATTGTTAACTAACTACTTTGGGGCTGTTGGTATCAAACTAGTACAGTAGTTTGGATGAGTATGAGTAGAAGCATAGTAAGTCCCTTAATTAATAAATTAACATCAAGGGCTCTGGACTTCAGTCAGTACAGTGACTGCTTTATGTCAATCATTAAACTGTAGTTCTCAGCATGCCTCAAGAAAACATGGATTTATCCATAGGATATATCAGCTTGAAATATAGTTTTATTTCAAATTTGATATAAACTCATGTAAAGTAACATTTGGCTCTGGGCCAAGACAGGGGGATTACATTGAACCTCGAACAATGCCAAGGCATTTGCTTCCATGCAGTTACTTTTTATATTCGCAAAGTTTCACACTGCAGACCCGCGCTATCATTCATTCAGCCAGCATGAAAACATCACCTTCAAGACCAGCGGCACAGAGGCTGACTTTGGCCATGATGGGTTTCCCTGCTGTTGTTTTTCACCGTCGATGTGTTGTGAGGCTCGGGGCTCGCCAGTCATTAGGCTGTGGTCTGCCGAAGAGCGAGGGAGAGCCGCGAGGCAAGCTGGCCTCCACTCAGAGACGACGTACGTATCAGGCATATCAGCAGATCTGCTCGGATGCAAGCGCCCACTGAAAGGCTCTGATCGCAAGCCAGCGCCAGGCCGAGGGCAAGAATACAGATGTCATCAGCTGGAGTGGATGGAGAGAGCCGAGGAGTGCTGGGCTGGAGCTTCACTTATACAGCAGCACAAGTCCAGAACTTTTAGTGTTGAGCAGACTTTTTCTGACCGGTCAGACAGCAAGTGCTGACATGGATCGTCCTCAGGGACCTGAGACACGGGCGTGGGATAGAAAAGGAGGAGTTTGGTCGGATGGAGGAGAGTTATTTATCTTAGACAACCCCCTTACCTCAGTACTGTACACCATTATCTTAGCATAATGCTAACCACTGTAAAGTTTTAGATTCTTAATGTAATTTTGCATGCACTTCAAATCAATGGTGTGTGCTCACGATGCAATCAGCCCCGGGTTTAGTATGTGCAACATGAAATGAGGAGATTCACCAACCTCTTTATGGGCTGGTCAAGTTACTCTCTTACACTCTGCTCCAACAACTCTGCTCTGTTACAACATTTCTGATTGTCTTGTCATGATTAATTCTGTCTTTATTGTGTTTTTTTGCTATCGCTATTTAAACAGCACATTGGACTGTGGAGAAACCAAATATCTTTCTGCCATGCAATGTTTGTTGTATGGTCTGACCGACTGAATAAAAGCACTTTGAACATGAACTTGAACTGTTAATTTTAATCTGTGTTTTAGTAATGCTGCACTGTAGAGCTTTTGAGTGTGTTTGGGTGGTATTGATTCTCTGTACAAATTAAGTACAGATTGTGTGTATGTGTGTGTCCATCCAAGGGTGCTTCAAGAGTCTGCTTTCAAGTGGAATACTACAGAGCACTTCAGCTGTGGCATCCAGTCTTTTTTCCCCTTTCTTCATGCAGCCCCTGGGCTTGCTTGCGCTGAGGCCTTATTTCTTACTCTGGTGATCTAGGAGCTGCACATGATAACATAGCCATCGGTGCCTATTGATTTTTTAAGGTTGTTTGTACTGAGAGTCTCCTTCCAATTATTTATTTAGGTTCTGTTGTGTAACATTGTTTGGTGCTGTTTCACTCTGTTTCTTGGTGTGTTTATGTGTGTGTGTGTGTGTGTGTGTGTGTGTGTGTGTGTGTGTGTGTGTGTGTGTGTGTGTGTGTGTG
>JASCQY010000080.1:14548386-14551960 GCA_030264315.1 Sardinella tawilis | reverse complement strand
GTGTGTGTGTGTGTGTGTATGTGTGTGTGTGTGTGTGTGTGTGTGTGTGTATAGCAAATTCACAAATTAAAGCTACTGAGGAAATGGTGTCTCCTCACAGCAAGCTTGTGGTCGATGCTATGGATTTGTTTTTGCACTGAAGGCCATTGACACATAAACAGCAGGAGAACAGCCCTGGAGGAGTTTTTCCTCCTTCCGTCTCCTGATTCCTCCTCCCTCTATTTTACTCCTCCACCCTCTCTCTCTTCTTTTCTTTCCTCCTCTCTGATCCTTCCTTTTTCTTTCTTTTTTTCATTCTTTCTTTCTTTTTTCTGTCACCCTCTCTCCTGCACACACATGTTCCAGCTCAAATCCTCTTTTTTTCTTTAGTATTTTCTGTATCACACTCATCCTCTTATATTCCCTCTTTCATCTTGTTTTAATCAATCAGCACCCCAAGGCCTTGATGGGTCAGAGCGATTTAGTTATAAAGAGGAACAGAGGGAGAGAAAGAGAGTCATCCATACCATCATAGCTTTGAATGGAACCTCTTAACATCTGAGGAGGATTTGAGCTGCTGCCGCTTCTTCTTCTTCCTAAATATCTGACAAGTTGACAGGTACTGTGCAGGTAGTCTATCAAGAGAAAGATATCCGCACACCAGCATATAGCTCCCAGTGAGTTTTTATTAGCAACGTTTCAAGCCACTGGCTGTTCCTCAGGCTTACAGCGATAAAAGTTCAAAACCCATCTTAAAAACTCCACTTGTTTGCACCCACATGCATAATTAATTGGATAATCAATCCCAATATATTGGCAAGTACTTATAAAAACTTATGTCCAGCATCTAATTTACAAAACAAGTATATACATGTACTGCACAGAATATATCCATAGAAAATATTACAAAAGTTGACAATATCAAACATACTATAATAAACAGATAGCAAAAATATATCTTTGGGAATCTGTATGTATTTTTACATCAATTTAAATATCTGGAGGATTCAGTCAAAACAACTGAGAGACCAATATACCAATATACCATAAGGACAGGAGTTTGAGTGTCCATAGCCATCATGAATCACATGCATGTACATATACTATAAAACAATATATTCAAAGTAGGTCTATTTAAAGTATCCATCTTATATAAAATTACACGAGATCACACAAGACTAAAGGATAGGGGTATTTCACCCAAGGAACGGTCTAATATTAAACTCTTCATTCATGCCCTTTGGGTTTATTGTGTTCAATGTAAACACTTTTTTTACTGTGCAGGTAGTCTTAAATATTCTGTATGCTTTCTTAATATGGAAGCCTGTCTTCATTTCTTTGTATTCAGAATTTTGGTGTTAATTGTTTTACTTTCATACTTATTGGTGTCCCCTTTTTTTCTTTTTTATTGCTAGCTTGTGGTGAGCATCTGCTCTTCCCTGGTTTTGACTTCTGTCTGTTTTTGTGATGATGGTTATGTGCTGTGTTTTTATTTTTGTTTAACTCTATAAAACTCAATAGAGTCAATTGGGGTGTAATTTGGCCGAATTGTTGGAGATGTGCGTTTTTCTGTGTTCTTAGGTGCTCAAGTCCTTCATCCACTGCCCGTCCCTCAGTAAACTGGAAGCACAACCTGTCAACACTAGGAAGCCTGGTTTGCCAGTGGCTTGTTTTTTTATTTGTGAAGCTGGGGTTAAATTCATTATAATTTCTGTTCTTTAAATCTTTTTTCTATAACATAGGCTAGTGATCATTTATCATTTGTCTTAGTTTAGTTTAGTTTAGTTTATTAGTTTTGTTTGACAGGGACCAAGCATAGAATAACTTCTATACCAGGGTTAGCTAATTAGCTCATTTTCACCAGCAGTCCCTGGGCAGGAAAAAGAAAACACAAACTAGACATTACAAACACTTAGAAAACACTATGATATGTTTGAATGGTAAATGGTTTGAATGGTAAAACATGTCAAACCAATAGGCCTAGTAATACAAAATAGCCCCAATAGTATCTCTGTTTTTTTGCCAGTGAATTTAGATTCTGTTTTCAAGTATTAGCTGTCTCACTTGCATATCTCTCATAAAACATCAAGATATGCTCTCAACACTTACAAGCACACACAAACACACACACACACACACACACACACACACACACACACACACACACACACTTGCATATGCCAATTTAGACACAGAGTGATTCATTTAAACACATGCACTTTTCGTCTGGTTCAATTTTTTCTCTTCCTTCCATCTTTTTTCTGTCCGCCACACACACCCATCCATGGAGCTAAGGGGTTAATCCAACACACAAAAGTGCTGTCCTCATTACAGCATTATCAGAGGCAGCCAGATGTCTGCTGTCATATTTCCCTGCCTTTCCGTGTCTCCCGGCATCTGCATAGAGCAGAGGGCTCACATTCTCTCCCTTTCTCTCCTCTCCTCCTCCTCTACTCTTTTTGCCCTCTTCTCCCCTCCTCGGCTCCCTCTTCTCTGTTTTACTTCTCTCTATCTGCACCCCGTTTATTTCTCTAGCCTCTTTTTCATTCGCTTTTCTCTCTCTATCTGTCCTTCCTCTCCCTCCTCTTCTCTGCCCCCCACCCCTTTCCACCCCCATCCTGTGCTGCAATGTCTTGTTGCCAGGGAGATGTCAGTGTTTTGGTGTGGAGTGTGTAAATGGCCTCACCATGAAGGAGAGAGGGGAAGAGGGAGAGATAGAGAGAGGAGGGAGAGAAAGAGAGAGGGAGAGAGAGAGGCTAATCTAAAAGGGAAAGATGAGGGGCAGACAGGATCTTGAGCATAGCTCATCACTGACACTCCCTAGCCTCTCCTCGGGGAGGCTAACAGGCTTTATGAATGTGGTGATAGCGCACCTCTCCACTGTGGGCCGCTTTTAGCACCGCTTTGTTTAGTATCTGTAGAAGACGGCCTGGGACAGTCCCTAAAACCAGCGCTGGCAGGTGATTGGACAGTCAGTTTTAGCATCTCACTTGATTATATATTTATTCATGCATTTGGTCTACTAATTTAATGGAGAGATGGAGCCTAGCTGGGGTCCAGTCCAGGCATGCCCACAAAACCCTTGATCATTGACAGTAACTCCGAATGAATGCTCCTAAATAACAGAGGGTGACATCTGTAATATTCAGGTAATGGCCACTTGATGGCCAATCACTCCCTGTAAGCTCTCTATATTTAGACTCACCCATTAAAATACACCAGTGAGAGCTTTGTCTTGTTTACCAATAGAGCCATTGTAAACTCGAATGTCAAATGCCTTTGATTTTGATGAAAGAAGAGTTATGAGAGGTGACATGTATAATGGATTAATGGTGTATTGTACCTTGTTCTCTGATGTTAAAATAGAATGTATTCAACATCGATTGAAAGGAAGAGATAAGATAAAAAAGCCCAGACCTTTACAAGCCCAATTACAACCTTATATTTAGGTTGGGGATTTAAATGGGCCATTTGGCTAAATGGTGCCACATGCAAACTATACTTGATTTCCTGACTGTTACATCACAGCGAGGCTTTGTTCTAATTTGCCCATTTTACTGTAGTGACTACTTCTAAGTTCAAAATATGAAGGAGT
>JASCQY010000080.1:14540886-14543386 GCA_030264315.1 Sardinella tawilis | reverse complement strand
AGGGATTACTGTAGAAGACGTGCTAAGATATTCAAACCTGTGTGGACATGGATGGGTTTCCTTGGTAAGGCAGTCCCAAGGTGAAAAGAGACAGATTGTAAGTATGTTTTTAGTACACTAAAATGAGCGTACACCACTGTTTGGTCAAATTTTCTATTGTGACGTGCTATTTAGAAGTTGCATTATGTTAGGGATAAGATGTTATAAAGCAATAACGGTGAAGAACAACATTTCCAATGGGGTAATAAAGTATCTATCTATCTGTCTGTCTGTCTGTCTATCTATCTGTCTGTGTGTCTGTCTCTCTGTCTATCTATCTAACACTTCATAAGAAGGGCTCTCCATAAGGGTGACACAAGCCTGTTAGAAACATGACATGACATGTGTCATGAACATTGATGACACTTTCATGTTAACGACTAGCCTGGGAATACCCATGCTGCCTTGTGCGCTCGTTCCGAACTGCACGGCAGCCTGGAGACCATGGCCGAAATTTTCGCATGAATTTGGGAACCAATCACACACCGCGGAGAGATGGCAAGACGACGCGCGAACTTTTGGACAAACAAAACCTGAAATCCCGTACAAGAAAATGTATAGGTGGTCCCCAGACTAAATCTCACTTGAGATTTAGGCTGGTGTTAGCCAGGCTAGTTAACGACGGTTGTCATTTAGTATCATTTGGTTTTTGTAATGTCTACATCCAAAGTCTGCCTTTCAAAAACCGAATGACACTTAATGACAACACATATTAACATGAAATAAGTGTCATTAATGTTCATGTTATGTGTTATGACATGTTTATAACAGGCTTGCATCACCCTTATGTAGACCTCTTCAGGGCCACGTTCAACAGCTATCAAAACAATCACATATTGCAGACATGGCCACAGTCATGCTTAGGCTACTTAACTGTAAGGAAAGTAGGTTTTGTCCCCTGTTTTTTTCCTATGCCTACATTTCAATTATATTTTAATCAGACCATTATGAAAGACTCTCGAATTACTTTGTCAGACACAATGTTTGATTTCTATTAAATAAAAAACTCCCCTCTGCAGCGATTTCCTTGCATTGCAAGTCTTTGCATGACCTGGCCATTGGAAGAAATACACACAAAAAAAAAATTAACCAAAACAGACGATTTCAATCCCCAGCCTAAACCTCAGGTTGTAACAGGGCAAAATTGCATCTGAGCTTATTTTTTTTATTTACTTTTCTTTTTTTAATTCAAATATAATTCCTATTTTAAGATTAGACATCAATGTACAATAGCACACTCCATCCAATACAGTATGTTTCAAGCATTACTTTAACACACTATTCAGGAATACACTTATACACTTACACAAAATTATGTTGTAAAGTTAACATATTTTAGCATTATGAATTTTCTATGTATTTGAGTGTTCTTGTTGAGTTGCCATTAAGTGTCTGGCACTTCAAAGTGCATTCTCAATGTACTTAATGCTCATTGTTGATGTAAAATAGTGCTCTCTGTACAGAAGTGCATTTAAAATGGTACCTTGTAAGCATACTTGAAAACCCTAAGCAAACTTTTGAAAAGTACCCTGTTTTTTATCTGAGCTGTTTTGTTTCATCCCATTACATCAGTGAAGCAGAGTGACCAAGCACTAGACTTGTATGTAGGGAATGGTGTGATTGTGCTCTGATGTGGTTCTTTTACTCAGACGTCTAAAAAATGAAACACATCACGTTTCCGCCTGATACTATAGATTCTGTTTGATTCTTCTATGTGGCCAGATTCACAGATTCTTCTGTGTAGCCATGATGTCTTCATGATGTATTGCTGTTGGCTGATGTGAGTTTGTATGTGTGTGTGTGTGTGTGTGTGTGTATGTGTGTGTGTGTGTGTGTCTATGTATTTGTGTGACGTTTTGTGTCATGTCCACTTGTATTGCTATGCATCTCCTCAAATCCTCTTGTCATTTGCTCAGTATGTCTGTGGATGCAGACTCGTGTGTGTAAGCTATTTAGACTCGTTTGCACGAGGATTAGGCCACAGTGACATTTTGCCAATAAAACCTCATCTTTCTGAAAGCATTTCTGCATGAATCTGTCAAAACTACTGTAACTAATGTATATGCACACACAGACCATTGTGTGTGCAATGGGTGTCCACGGTAAGTTTGCCTCTCCAAATGTGTAGGACAGCAATCATCCTTTTGGAGAAAAAAGAGAGGATGGAGTCAAGGGAGGAAAAATACCCCCCCCCCCTCCCCAAGGAAATGCTATAATTGTCCTTAGGAGCCAAGACCCCAGTGAAATTGATAACAGGTGTGCCACGCAGACTTGCCACATAATGATGGGGTTGTGGAACGGGTTTATTTATCTATTTATATCCTCTCCATTTAGTATCATTTCTTCCTCTTCTCATTGGTTTGCGGAAGCTCATTGTCTGCGTGTGGGAGCAGTCCTGTGGATTACTGCACTTTGGCTGCTTCGTAATGTGAGGTTAATTACAGTGCTTGCGTCCAATGTT
>JASCQY010000080.1:14405188-14415734 GCA_030264315.1 Sardinella tawilis | reverse complement strand
ATTACCTTACCTGCGAAAAGAGGAAGGGTCGTGACTCGTGAGAACGGAATTAAGTCACTTGTCAAATTATACATTAGCCTGACACCATGCAATACACAACGACATAATTCCCATCTGTGACATTCTGACTGCAGTTAACTGATGCTCTGTCATATTCACTTAAAACCAGCAATGCTTCTCTTTCAAATAACGTTACCACATCCCTCATTACAGTTGGATTAGTCAGGCTGTTAGTGAGCCAGGTGAGTTGGTCATAATGAGTTAACATCATTAATGTTAGTGAAATGAGTGCTAAAATAATCTCATAAATTACATCACATTTCGCAGTGTAAATATTCACGTTAAAGAAAACCATTTTTAGGTTTTTATTTTTACAGTCCAGACCAAGCGAGAGAGGTTATAAAACCTAAAAACAGTCAGCTAGCTAGCATAATGCTAATCGGACAATCAGAAAACATGCTATCAGGGAAATACTGTCATTTATGATACATTATTTATTTGGATCAAAAAACATTAGACCTGCATTAAGATAGGTAGAGAGGTATATATCGACAGAGGTTTGAGACAATATCTGACACTTACCGATAGTAAACGTCTGTAGCAGGCAAAACAACTTGCCAGCACGAGGGTAGTGACGTGATGCAATGACCTTTGACTGGATGGTGTGTCAAATTGCTTATCAGGCTACAGCGCCATACAGTGGACTGGCAGACTTCCTACAACTGTGTTGTGCCTGGCCTCACCTTCCTCTTTTATTCAGATTTGTATTGTCATAAATATGTTATTAATTCCCAAGTATAATATACTTTTTATATATTTATATGCAAGTGTTACATACATAATGTTTGGACCAGCATAGAAATTTCAGATAATTTAATAACCTTCAGGCCATATTTGTCCCATCCTCTCAAACCAGTCCAGTGTCCTTGCTCAAACAATACATTTGATCATAGAGCATATGCTTCTTGAAAAGTATTACCAAAGAACAGCTGGCATGTCCTGTTTTATGAGTGTGTATGCATTTCTTCAGAGGGCAAGTCATCCCAATACAGGTAAATGAGTCAATATCCCTGACATGCTGCTGCCACTGTTTAGTCACAATTAAAGTGCCCACAGAGGGTCACCGTTTCGCTACATTAAATTATATACCCACACTTTCCTGGAGGGAAGAGGAGTGTAGACTGCCACTGATTTCCCTCTCACACTTTAACCCCTCCCTCACAGGGCCGACTGACTGAGTCCACAAGCTGAGCAAGCGCTGGAAGGTTCTGCTGGTATGACTGATGTAGATGTTGAGCACTTTCCCCCCTTGGGAAAAGACTAGATGGAACCAGAGATCTGATTCACCAAAGAGGTTTTAGGGAGGGTCTAGCAGTGACATTATCAATGTCAATATTGCAAAGTCAGCACTACCAGTGCCAGGTAGGTAGGCTACACTATATTCATACTTCATTCATTTTCAAAGTCTACCTGTGTTCCCTTTACTTCTATAGCTGAAAAGTGAACAGCTGGTCTGTTACATGTTTCCACTTGCACTGGCTCGGCTTAAACCCAATTGGCCTTGAAAAGCCTTACAGCCCAATTCTGTAGGCCTAATCAAGGTCATATACTGTATACAGTACAATGACACAGCTTTACAAATCTTACATATGAAAGAACAAAAGATTTTGGTAAAAGGAGTTATGTTTTTTTTATTAGTCCATAATTTGTATCTACAATGAAGGGACACAAGCCAAAATAACCGACGACTCCATGAAAAACAAACAAAAAAAAACAAAAACAAAAAAAAAACATTACATTTACTGTATTATTGATGCAGTTTTTTCCATCTCTTTTCTTCTTAATAAGCATTTTTCAGTCTAAAGAAACTTTACAATATAAAGGAACATACAAAGGACCGTTTATTTACTACACAAGACACTCAAGTCCCTAAGACAAGGATCCAAACTACCCTAACATGAAATACAAAGCAAACTGCTGTGAGACTGCTTCATACTCTCAATACTGCTTATTGTTGGAAAGAACAATGAACGGTGCTGGAGAAATAATCATCTATGTCCACCTCCTTCACCCCCAAATCCCCAACACACACATACAAGCACACATCCACACGCGCGCCGCACACACATCAGCTCACCCCACCCCACCCCCCAAGCTCTTCCTAGTGTTACAGTATTGTACAGCATCACAAGAAAAGTACAGAGATGGCCAACAGAGTGACTGTTTTACATGTAGGACTGGGGGTGGGGTGGGCGGGCAAAGAGCCGAGACTGAAATCTATACAACAGAAGATCTCAAGATAACATTGGAGAGAGACAATCCCTCTTTTTTATTACTACTTTTGTCATTTTTATTTACTTATTTTTTTATTATTTAGAATTAGTTTTATTTTTCTTCTTTTTTTATTTATTTTTTTTATTTTAAATAGATAAAAATCCTTCATAGTAAAGTCTGCAATGTGTGGTCCCTTACTGATTTAAAGAGACGATGCCCTGTTTGCCCTTCAACACCTCGTCCAGTTTCCAGCGTTCCCATAGTGACGAGGCATAACCAATCCAGTCCCATAGTGAGTGTGAATCAAACCATTTCACTGAAGTCCTCTCTCCGATTCACTTCCCCATCTGAGTCTGCGTTACAGCTGGTGCAGATTCCAAGTGTAAACAGACTAATTCGACCAGCTTAATCCGGATTGGATTCAAATTCTAGACATTCAGGCACACTGAATTACAGATTCCTCTTTGCCCTGAGCCCACAATCTTCTTGCCACCAACCCCTTTAGCTTATCCCAATAATAATAAAAAACAAACCCAGCTCATCCATCCTGGATAAGGGGCATGAGAGGACACCGTCTCTTTAAATGGAAATATGGTTACTTCTTTGTACACCTTTTCACCAGATCTAAATCCATTGGTAGTGACTGAAATATCAAAACATGTCAATGATATCAAAATGCATTGTACAGTATTTACAAAATCAAGAACAAACAAAGAAAACAAAAAAAAAACACCCATTTCTGTCTGTGTATGTGTGTGAGTGCGTGTGTGTGTGAATATATCAGAGGGTTGGGGGGAGATTGAGATGAAGTTGAAGGTTCAGACCGGGGGCTTCTCCATGTATTAGCGTGTGTGCGGTGCCAAGCAGAACCAAGGGCCCACCTCCTCATTGCCAGCAGGCCATGCAAGGCTGCATGAAATCGGTGTGAGCTTTGAGCAGGCCGTCACACCTGGCGAAGTAAGGGGCCCATTCGTTTTCAACAGGCTGTTCACCACCTCCTCATTAAAATGAAATAAAATAAAATAAACAAAACCACACAAACACACACTTTACTTAAATACACAGCAACACCAAAAACAGAAGAAAGAAGACATCAGAAGTAAAGAATGCCAACGAGGACAGGAGTGCAGTCCAGTCATGTCAATGCCAAAGGTTGAGAGTACGAAAGAGACCAATCGTCTTGCATTTCTAGAGTAGAGGTGCCGAGAAGGTTTATGAGGTGACTCTGGGGGGATTGGCTGTCCTGGGAGAGGGAGATGAACTGGGGGGGTTCAGGTAGCGTGGCCCAGGCTTGGATTCCACATACAAGTAGGTAGGCTCCTCTGCTTGAGCTGAAGGTTCCTGCGCCCCTTTAAAATGACACAGAGCCAGCTTTGAAGAGTACATGAATGGGCTGTGGCAGTCGGTCATCTGCATACTCGGACATACTGGCCAACCATTCTTTCTCTCTTTCCCTCTCTTTCTCACTCTCTCACACACACACACACACACACACACACACATACACACAGTTCATTAACAGAATCACAACAGTACTTGAGGGACACTGCCAGTCTGAGAAACAGAGCCCACGGAGTGGGCGTCTCTCATCTCTCGTCGCTTGTGTGGACCACCACACAAGCCAGCAGCACCACCACTGGCCTTTACAAGGAGAGGCAGTGATTGGGCATTTTCCTTTTTGTCCACAATGGTGTTTCCTCCACAAAAAAAAAAAAGTTATCATAGCTTGGGAGAAATTTAGTCTTCAATGGATGTGGGGAGCTGTTTTTTTTTTTCAATAATAATAATTTATTTTCAGGCACTCAAAAACTGGAGCAAACAGTACCATTACTATCTAATAAAAAAAAAATGACCCAGACAGTAATTATTAAAAACAAATCAAAATCAAGAACGTGTTGAGGGTTAGGACATTAAATCAAAGTCCAGCTGAGGTCTGATTGGTCATCCAACCTCATGATCACTTGAAGTGCGATTCATAGACTGGCCAGGCCAGGTCCTTCATGCCACTCCTGGTGAGACCACGCCTGTCTTTGGAAGAACCTTTCCCACGTGCGCTCTGTCCACAGCCGTCCTAAAGACTGAGCCTAGGAGATCTTGATACTGGTGTGAATCTTTCAGAGGTATATCAGAAGTGAGATATTTACATATGCACTCATACATCCTGATGGATCAACAGGCTGTGCATTTCTCTCGCTCACACTCACACACACACACATACACACTTTATGATAAAGAGAGTACTACAAAACAAATTGTACATCATGCTCCAAATGGCTGGGGACAACTGAACCACATCCGCCTTCCTCTAAAACTGGAGTCTATTTTAGAAATAAAAAAACAGTACCATTTTAAAAACATTGCCTTACACTTCCTTTTAGATTTTGGGGGAAAACGTCCTTGCTAAAAGTCTTAAGTGGATGTTGCAGTGTATGCGAGTGTCTATGTCTGTATGCGTGTGTGTGTATGCATGTGTGTTTTACGTTCCAAGGGCCGAGGACCATATGAGGTAAGTAAACTATTTATTCACGTCATGTCGGTTCCTAGGGGTGTCAATGCTGTGTAAAGAAAGGAGGCCATCTGGGCTTGTGATTTGTGACAAACCGCTGCCACGTCACCAATAAAGGGATGCTTTCACCTCTGAAGGAACATAATGTCGGTTTAGGAGGGGCTCGCTGAATTCAACTCCTCTGATGACAAGGAATGGCAGGTAGCACAGGTAAATATGGACTTAATTTATGTCGGAGACAAAAACAATGGCTCAATGTCGGTCACCGTGACAACTGCAGTTTTGCATTATGAAATGTGTGCTTGTGTCTGGTCGTTGTCATGGTTGCTTAGCTATGTTGTACCCACCCAAGGGGTGATGGGAAACAAAATCATCTACTAATCATTATCACAATATTAATAAAATAAAATAATATTCATAATACAATACATACACAGTATAATGAAAAAAATATGTAATTGTCAAACAACTTCTTAAAAAATGTACACAGTAAAATGGGGGCAGAGGGGTTAAAGTTCAGACATCTTCCTCCCCTTTCTGTGTTGAACTACTGCATCCAGAGGGTCATGCCAATAAAGAGGAAAAAAACATTAAAAACTACAAAAAAAAAGTGAAGAAATGCCAAATGAAGGAAAAAAAAGAAAAAAAAAGGAAAAAAAAAGAAAAGAAACCCAATGAAAGTTGGGCAGGCTGGCATAGGTTGGACATGCTGTGTGCTGAAGGCTCCTTTATGCCTCCCCTCCCTCCATCTCTGTCCTCCTCTTCTCTCTCACTCTCCTTCTCAGTCTCAGTCTCAGTCTCAGTCTCAGTCTCTCTCTCTCTCTCTCTCGCTCCTTCCTTCCAGGCCGTTAAAGTCCAGGGCCTGTGAGGAATGGCTTTTCCTGTGGATCTGTCGCTGCTTCCTCGCGCCACCGCCCGTCCTGACACCAATGCCACCCATGCCACTGCTGCCGCTGTTGCTGCTGCTGCCCCCAGTGCCCATGGAACACGTGGTAGGCAGCAAGGGCATTCCCAGGGGGCCGTGCTCCAGGGGCCTCCCGGAGGACTGAGCAGGACAGCCAGAGTTCCACCGGGCAAAGGGGGGGGGGGGGGGGGGGGGTGTCAGGCAGGGGTGAGGGTGGCGAGTGCGAGCAGCGGAGAGATGTGAGGATTGGCAGGAGGGGTAGGGTGTTTTTTCCCCCATTTGTAGAGCCAGGGGTGGACGGGTAGGTCGGAAAGGATCAAAGGGTATCGGAGCCGTTTCAGCAAAGGGGTATAACGACAACAACAACAACAAAAAAAAACCAAAAAAAACGCATAAAATGAAAAAGGAAAGAAATGAAAAATAAAGTAAAATCACAAGAGAGGAGAAATCAGACACTCATCGTCATGTTGGGTGAATACTGAAAAGAGAGCAGAGAAGGGGAGAGGGGGAGGGAGGGAGAGAGATGAGAGTGGGCACGCAACAGTATGCAAACATTACACTAGGCCAGCATCTGAGTGAGTCTGAGCCTGAGCCATCCCATTCTACAGCAGAACACACAATTCTAGTGCAAGGCGCTCGGGCAGGATTTTGCAGGAGTTTGTTTTGTTGCTCGTCATGTGCGCACGCGCTGATGCATTCTGGGAGCCGATGCCTTTGCAGAATGGCAGTCCGACAGCTGGGTGCTGCATGGCTACATTTCAAGCACCATTCCCACACATTTACAAGGATCCCAAGCAAATATGGCTACACTTGAGAGGGGGTTGTGGAGACATTGGGGGGGGGGGGGTTGGGTGACCCACAAATCAATAGTAGGCTGGCCCTTATTTACTACTGAATGCTGGTTGGCTATGGTATGTTTGTGAGAAGCTGCAATTATCCGTGCTGATTGGCTGTCGATCCGACTGCTAGCGGCTGACTGGCCCGGCGCGGTAGCATGGCCGCTGGACGGAGCCATATGAATGGAGGGTTTTGGGGAAGAGGTGGGCTGGAGGGCGGGACTAGGGGCAGGCTCTACTCACACTTTCACTTTGGAAGGGGTTGAGGAAGTTGCCGCCCATCTCCCCGTCGTCACGCGGGGTGCCCGGAGGATTGTTCATTCCCGCCATGTTGTTGGGAGAGTTCTGGAAGCACATGAAAGCATATGGTTAAACACTGCTACCTACAATCTCATCGTGGACAGCGAATCTATTGCTAGGACTGTGACATAGCTACACTAGATGGGGTGATGTGTATTGTTCTGTGACAAAGTGTTTGTTTGCTTGCGTGTACCAAGAGGTTTCTGTGTACCTTTGGCAACCCATCCATATCTCCAGAGCCTGAGAGAGAGGAAGGAAAGAAAGAAAGAAAGAGATAAAGTCACAGAACTCAACAGATCCCCTCAAGGGGCTTCTAACAAGGTTTGAAGGTGGAGAGACATGCAATAGCCTAACTCTTGCCAGGAAAACACTAGTTCCAGGAGGATCTAGATCGTCACTGAGGCTCACCTAGCGATCCGTTCATATGGTGGGGCTCCATGGCTCCCATACCTCCCATTGGACCATCAGGACCAGGGCCCATGGGGAACTGAGAGAGAGAGAGAGATAGAGAGAGAGAGAGAGAGAGATAGATAGAGAGAGATAAAGAAAAAGACAAAGAAAGAAAGGAAGAAAGAAAGAAAGATAGAGAGAAAGAGAGAGAGAGAGAGAGAGAGAGAGAGAGAGAGAGAGAGAGAGAGAGAGAGAGAGTGAGTGTCAGTCAGGGTGAGTGTAGCAGAAGAATATTCAATTGCATGGTCTCAAAAAATCCAAATCAATATTCTTTTCCCCCAACTAGAATCAGGCCATTTTTGAGTTTACAGTTGAAATTGGTTGGGAAATGGATTTCTTTTGACGCCGACAGCATTTCTTTTTTTATTATTCTTCAGGTCCATATTGGAGAGACCAAGCGAAGGGAGCAGCACTAGTCAAGCGGGAGACGTCAGAGGACACTTAACGGACAGTCACAGTGTGGTCACACACAAAAGCGCTCGGCCAAAACGTGACCGTGTCAGCATTTCATGTCGACAAAGACCAGACAAGGGTCACGACACTGCCAGCTAAGCCTCTGGCCATGAAATATTCACACGCGCACTTAAGGCCCGAGCAAGACATCCACGTTAGCTCTGTAATCAAGCCCTCAGGACAGGTGAGATCACCCGGGGCCGGTCACTGACTCGGCAGTGGACCGTTAACTGCGGCCGGCACACTATGTTATTAGCGCAGCGCACAGCTATCCGAAAAGCAGAGACTAGATAATCCCCCCGGTAACCGTAGACAGATAACGCTGTACATTGTACATGCATTGAGAGAAAATGATTCTTTTGTGACTGAGTAAAGAGGTCAGTGGGGGATTCTGGCCTCTATGACTGCAAGTCTAGGGTCTACACTAAATGCATGACTGATGTGCTACGTCAAGTCACGTCAGAAATACAGTACACTGAAAACAATGATATATCTATTTTTTTAGAATGTTCGCTGCACTGTCGTATGTATCTGACGTAGCCAGTTCCATTGATTATGGCAGAAGCTAATTGTTGCGGCAGATCCGCCCCGTGTTGCCTCCCTGGAAGCCCCGTCGGTGGCCTCGAGATGGGCTGAGGGATGAAGATGATGTGGCTTTGGGTGGAACTTGAGCCCCATCCTATTGGGCAACAGTGTCCACACAGGCATGTGCATGTAAAGTGCTTCACACAGACGGAGGAGATGGAAAGCTCCGCTTACGTTGGGTCTGTTGCCACCTGGACCAATAGGGTTCATCATCGTGTAGATGTTTTCGCTCGAATTTGTGGAGTCTGGAAGAGGAATAGAAAAAACAGGCTTGAATATACTGCAGGAAATTTCCAATGAGGTGTGAAACATGCCCTTTCAACACAGCGAGAAGCATGGAAAGTTCTGGAGCTCCTAGCAGTCCAGGCCAAGACCACATGCTTTGTTGAATAGGTGAGTAAAAAGAATTATGTTTACCATCAGGGATATTAAAGTGTCATGAGTCACTTTTACAGACCCACAAGAAGACAGAAGCCAAACCAAACCAAAACACAAAACCGCACGCACCTCCTGGGCTAGGCATGATGGGAGTTCCTGGCGGACCTCCTCCTCCTGGAGGACCCTGTGAATGAAACAAACACACACACACACACACAAACACACACGCACGCACGCACACACACACACACGCACCCCTATAAATTCCACTCTCGGGCTGCTAATCCCACAGCCCTGTGCCTCAAGCTCCTATTTAAAGTGTGCAGAAGAGCCATGTCAAAGACAGTGCCTGCACAGGGGAGCCATTAGAGACGGTTTGACTAATGCTGGGGTAGTTTATAGGCAATGCCCTCAGGCTGCAGGCAACCAGGAAATGGGAACTACTTGCAAGATGGAGGAGAGGGGGAAAAATAGTGCATGGAAATATATATATATAAAAAAAAAAAATCAATGCATCTGCACACTTAAATGTGTATTTAGTTCTGCCCTTTGTATTTGTACAGGAGCTGAGGGAACTGTAATGGTGGAGCAAGCAGCCAACAGTTTTGGCCTGTGTCCACGAGAGAGAGAGAGAGAGAGAGAGAGTGAGTGTGCAGGGAGTTGGGGGGGACAGAGGGGAAGAAAGAGAGAGAGAGAGAGAGAGATTTGCTACTTACTACATAGTTGCCAGGAGAGGAGGAAGAATACGCTATCTGTGGGAGAAAAATACAGTTGCATGTCAGAGTAAATCACTTTTATGAATATTACACGTTGTGCGGCACTGACAATATTAGCCCAAGACTCTGCAGCAGGGGAGACAGCGATGGAGTGAGAGTGTTATTTTCTTGATAAAAGGTTACTGGCCAGACAGCTTGTGCTTGATTTGTGTGTGTGTGTGAGTGTGTGTGTGTGTGTGTGTGTGTGTGTGTGGAGGACTCACCGAGTTAGCATTCGGGTTGGGCCAAGGACCTCGGCCTCCAGGACCCCTGACAAGAAGAGGGAAAGCACAGTCAAGAGGGTGTGTGGGTGGGTGCATGTGTGTGTGGGTGGGTGCATGTGTGTGTGTGTTATAACACTAAGATTTCTGATCCAAAGCATACTTTGTCCATTTGAAAAGTTGAGCCCCCATCCCCCCAATGTGTCTTTTGTTTTAGTTTGCAATTAAGGTGTGTGTGTGTGTGTGTGTGTGCGCTTACATGTTCATGCCTGGCATGCCTGGGCCTCCGAGGGAGTTGGGCGGAGGTCTCATCCCACCATAGTTCTGCAGGGGAAACACCACAAGGTCACATGTGTTTGTTCCAAAGGTCAAAGGTCAGGACCTCACAGAGGCCATTCACAGGACAGTAGCGACAGTCCTAATGTGCCCTCATCCCTTCTGGCAAAGTTGGGGTGGGAACAGTAAGTCGAGTCTGTGTGTGTGCGCTGGGGTGTGTGTGTGTGCTTGTGCGCGCGTGTGTGTGTGTGTGTGTGTAAATAAAAGACAGAAAGCGAAAGCCAGAAAGGGAGACAAAAAACAGGAAGCCAGGGGACAAACAAGGACATCATGAGTAAAAATATAATGTGTTCATGACAGTGAGTGAGTGAGTGAGTTGTATGTGTGTGTGTGTGTGTGTGTGTGTGTGCGTGTGTGTATGTATGTGTGTGTGTGTGTGTGTGTGTGTGCGTATACTGTGCCTGTGAGAGGCTGCCTGAGCTGTACTGTATTTAGTGCAGGACTAGCAGCCCTACTTTGTTGCACAGACTTCCATTAGTCTAACAGATGCCTGAGCAGCTGCTCTGCAGCCCAGGATGCTGCTGCTCCCACTGAGGGGACAGGGGGGG
>JASCQY010000080.1:14301963-14319383 GCA_030264315.1 Sardinella tawilis | reverse complement strand
TATGGGAAATTTCCTTTTTCCGAGGCCTAAAAATCGGTATTTTTGCACCATTCGGTAGAGGTTAAAAAGTGTTGTGTTACGCATAGTGGGAATGAGTTGATTTCCTGTTAACATGATTTTTCTTAAACTTTGGGACCTAGGCTACTAGAAAATACCCATGAAGTTTAGTCCTGGGGGGGGATGCATGGGGACCCCTCCTAGCCCATAGACTAGATGTATTATTTATCCAGTGAGATGGAGAGGGAGACAGGGGCACAAGCTCAGGGGTACAAAAGAGTGTTACATAGAAATATATACTCCACATTCACCTGTTTATTCTGAATGGAGATTCAGCAAAGGAAGGTGCATCCATCTCAGGCTATACAAAACACAATGGGGACAATCGGGCATCGGGAAGTTAGAGGCAAATGATTTGGCAGCTTTTCACCGATAAGTACGTTTTGTGATGACTATCAAAAATTCTCCCGTACCAACGCCAGAAATTGCTGTCTTGTTTTGTTTCCTTTTGCCATTTTTAGGACTGAAGGGGAGTTAAGACCAGCATGTCCTCACCAGCAGCATTAACATACTTACTTCATTTGTGTTAAGAAATTGGCAGTCTTACGGATGCCTATAAAAATAAAATGCCTATTAATGAATAAAAGCCAACACTGATGCATTTAAGACATGAAAAGATGTGCAAATAACAAAAATATTATAATTATATTAACATTTACAAAACAAACAAACAAACAAAAAACATCCAAAAAAGGCACATTCCAGTACGAATCCAGTGATTTGGTCTTGAACCCTGTGGTGGTGGCATCGTCTCACTCATTTGATAATGCACTATACAGTAAACACTTTCACTATCTGATTTCTTTCCACCTTATACAGTAGGGCTGTGAATGAGCAAATGTTCCAAACACAGCTCCGGCGATCGTTTGATTTGGTCTGTGAGAGGTAACCGCATTCAGTGTCATTCTTCCTCCTCCTGCTCCAGCAGGTTGCCGGGGCAGGGCTCCATGGTGACGTCTACACCCATTCCACTCCGTCCAACAGGCATGTCTGTGACATATGTCCACTCGTTGCTCTCCGGACAATAGCACTCCACGCTCGACAAGAAGCCACCCTGGTTAAATCCACCTAGGTAGCATGAATATGTTTTTTTTATGAATGTGTTTTTCGACACCTGACATTCGGACAAACATTCAGAAAGTTCATGTGCCTGCAGCCTACTAAAAGAGTCTTGACTCCCTGGTAGTGCAATAGCCTAGTGTGATAAATACTGTCTTCAAATCTTTTATGCTCAAGGACATTTATTATCACATGCAGATATGAAGAACCAGCCCATTTAATGAATGTAAAGAATACAGTGAAATTGTTTAAGTTTCTCAGCCTTTTTTCTCAGGAATAAACCTTGGGCAGATCCACGGCTCGAGGGGCAGACGCAACTGCCTGGGGTCATGCAGTGTGTATGGGGAGAATGGGGCTTATGGGGCTATGACACAAACGTTTATGGGCAATCAGGCACTCATTGAAATGTTTTGGCATGTGCTAATTGTAATAATCAAGGAACAGTACACTGTCAAACAGAGATTGTACCCTTACTACCAGAGTTCATCTCCTGACACTCCGGGGACATGTGTTCCAGTACTTGTGTTTCTACTTGTGTGTTCTTCTTACCTAGAGCAAAAATCCTCCCCTGGTAGACGGTCACGCCGTGTGCGCTGCGGCAGTGTTTCATGGATGCCACGGGCTCCCACACGTCCCTCACCACGTTGTAACGCTCCACGCTGCTCAGCTGCGTGCGCCCATCATAGCCCCCAATCGCATACAGGTAGGTGTCAAGACACACCACACCTACAAAAGGGGACATTTTTAATGGGTTTAGGCTTCAGATGAGGCGTTAAACACAAGCAGAGAAGGCATGTTTTGGGGCTTTTTGCCTGTATTCCGATAGGACAGTGATGAAGGAAGGAAGTCAGTGGGAGAGAAAGGTGGGAGCAGGAAATATGTGGGTCAGATTTGAACTGTGAGCACTTAGAACGGAATCTGACATAGACGCTTTACCCACAGCAACACAGCTCCCGTGATTCATTCTAGTTTTGTGGTCACAGTACAGAGGTCTCTGATTTGAATTTTTTTGTTTGTTTGTTTTAAATTTGTTTGCATTTGTCTGGTTTCAGGCTTTGTTTGTTGTGGCTGTCCATAAAAGTATTCATGTCATTTAGACTGTCTAAATTAGACATGACTAGTGATGAGGAGATATCTTTTGAACTGACAAAAATCTAAAACAAAGAGATTGCTCTAAATACTTGTGTTGAAGGTGTGTTAGGAACCAACCTCAGAGACCAGATGACTTTGTTTGTAGGCTACTTGTCAAACCTGTCTCATACAATCAAATTTCCATGTTGTAAAAGAACAAACAAACAAACTCTTTATAGGCTTTTGACGGCTCGGGAAAGAGGAGAACAGTAACCCTGTTGTAGAATGCAATCAAAATCATTTGAACCCTTTCAACTCTTGTCTCCATAAATTAATGTTTCAGACAGTCAAGTTTGAAAAGTTTGTTTAAAACAGATGAATGCTCTGCAAAGTTTTGAGCGCATGATATCAACAAAATGGGAACTTTTCAACATTCTTAAACATGACAGGGAGGCATGTGTGTTAGCACATCTGGGAGGGAGGGAGGTAGGGAGGGAGAGAGGGGGGGTTAATTGTTGCGCAGCTACCGTACCCTCTGGCTACTGTTATCGAGGAGCGGCTGTCATGGCGGTCACACTCACCTAACCCGCTCCGCATTGAGTGCATGGGAGACACTTGTTGCCAGGTGTTGGTGTCGGGATGATAGCGTTCCACAGTGTTCCAGCGGTTCACTCCGTCGTACCCCCCCACCACATACAGAGCGCCCCCACAGGTGGCCACGCCCGCGCCCAGCCGCGCCACAGACATGGGGGCCACAAGCGTCCAACGGTTGGTCTCGGGATCATACCTGTTGCAACCAGACAACGAGAGAGATTGTATATTTTGAGGCAATTCACAGGGATCAACTTCCTCCTGTAGTACAGTAACGACACATCGAATTCACAAAACATTAGGTACTCTATTAGCATTGTGTGACTGGTCACAAGTATAGCATCTGGCACATATGGTCATTTTTCCCTCCCCTTGTCTGAAAAAGACTCTCCGCATTTAGGCCCAAAATGAAGCACGAGGCCTGTCAGCAGACTAATGCATCCTTACTACACACCCCAGAGAACAATTATGAACATCAGCAACTGTAACACACTCAGCCTATTAGGACATATCCTCAGGAGGCTGTAACCATCTGCATTCTTGGTTCTAATAGACTATGAATCCTTCAGACACACTCCACACAATTACCACAAAAGAGATAAGAGGAGAGAATCAATGGACTGGCCTTTAAGATGATCTATTGTCACCATCCGCATGAGTATCCTGTCTGGCACAGAAAGAGGTTCTGCCATCTCAAATATGAGGCAACCCTCACAGGAGGGCATTATTCCTTTGTGCATCTGAATAAAGGGCTCTCTGTTTCCCAGGAAAAGCCCCCTTACACAATCTCATTATATTATGGGATGCCCTAGGGTTTACATGGACTTTGCATTTAATACAGAGCCCCAGAAGTCAAGGCTACAGACCGTAATGAAGCTAATTAAGGCAATCAGTATACCTATAGCAGGAGGTACTATACTGTATATAAGGTGTGATGGGACAAGTATTAGGCAAATATGCACAGAGTCAGTGACTTTGCCAGTCAGTCACAATCAGGAAATACAGTTGCCTTCACCTCTGTCAAACGCAATGTGATTCCTATGTACTATTGAATAACCACAACATGCAACAGAGGAACCACACAGACTGTGCCTTACATGCCCTGGTAGCCAGACAGTGGAGTAGTTACTGTATGCATTAAGGAAGTAGAATACTCTAAATAAGGGCTTCGGCCAGACTGGTGTTGGGTTCTAACCACACCATACACACAGTCTACATTCCTGCACCGATTAGGGCTTCCCCTCTGAACTGTCCACTGAACAATTAAAGCATTCTTTACAGGATTCAGATTCCTGACTGGCGTCTGAACTTGGCGGCTTTCAGCTTGTTCTGACAGACCTGGCTGTTGGCATATAGCACATGGCATATAAAAGCGGCCTGTGCTGCGTCTCCATGCACTGAGCTGCAGTATACAATACAATAGGCCTTCATGGAATCTGCTTGTGAAAAGAGAGGATCTTAAATCCTTGCCTAAACACACTCCCTAATGTAGGACAAATGTTATGAAGTCACAGAGCCTCTGGTGTCACGGTCAGTGGCAAAAGAGTAAGCGGGCATGAGAAGAACGACAGCAGCATAATTCACTTTTTCCTGTGCTTACACTCCCTGACAGAATTATGAGGTCAGCTGAGGGAAACAACAGCTTTGATTTTTTTTTTCTTTTTTTTTTTTTCCAAGGAACATCCAGGACTGGGCAACTAATGCCACGGGCATGTGTGTCAAGTGTGCCTTGCCGTGTCACACCACGCCAGCGGAAACCATTCTTCCATTCACCCTATTCTTTAAGAGGAGTGGCCCGAGTCAAAACCCTCTCAGGAAGTGATGATGGATGTCACCCTGCTGCCTCTCACCTATCCTCCACTGTATCCAGCTCCCCTCACAGGCCCAGCCGCCAAACACAGAAACTGGGTCCTGCCTCAGGCAGAACTCCTCTCTGACAGTCAGTGGATTAGACAGAAAGAACCACCAAATGGTAACAAATTAAAATTTCAGAGACATTTGTGTGAGGTTTTCTGTCGTGTCAGGGTCCTGTTTGACCCGTCAGGGAATATTCTCCAATAATGACCGGCAGACAATACATCATCCTTTACATGTTTAGATATGTTCTACTCAAAATAATCTATTAAGACACCATCAAACAATCATGTAAACTAAAATAAATAGTTAATGTCAATAATGTGTAGGCAAGGGCTGTCTTTACCTCAGTACAACAGTGGTATAGTAAATTGACTGAAACAACACTAAGTATACTCCAAGTAAGCAACACAGTATGTGATTCTAAGCATCCTCCGGCTCCTGACCTCTCCACTGTGTTGAGATGCTTGGATCCGTGCGAGCCCCCGACGGCGTATATGCTCCCATCGATGACCCCGATGCCGACGCGGTTCCGCGGCGTGTTGAGCGAGGCGTGCTGGCTCCACTGGTTGGTCATGGGGTTGTAGCAACAGAGCGTGCCCAGTTCTGTGTTGTTCTGCAGCGACAGGTTCCTGCCGCCCACCGTGTAGAGAAGGCCGAAGAGCACGCAGGTCCCGAGGCCGCTGCTGGGCACCGGCATCTCGGCCAGTCGGAGCCACTTGCCGCGAGCAGGATCAAAGGCCTCCATGGAGGCCAGCGACTGCTGCCGGTAGCCGCCGGCCACGTAGATGAGCTGTGTGCCGCGCTGCGGCGCAGGGGGCAACGGCTTGCGGAGGGACATCTCCTGGAAGATCTTGGAGAGGAAGTCTTTGCAGGAGTTGGCCTTGCTGAGGATGGGACAGTGCTGGAGCTGGCGCTTCAGGAACTTGGGGGGCAGTGCGTAGATGTGCACGGCCTTGAGCAGTGCGTGGAAGTACTGCGCCCGGTTCTCCACGTCCCAGTGGACCCACTCGATGCAGGCCTCGTACACCTCCACCTCGCACAGCACCTTCAGGCTGTCCTGACTGATCAGCTCCAGCAGCTGGCAGTGGCTCAGGCTGAAGAACTCCTCCGCCTTCGTCACCTGCGGGGGGGGGGAGCACACAGACCAGGCAACTGAGAAAAGGGGCTCTCTTCTAGTGACTGCTCACCACTATTCTAGTTCTCAACTAGAATACTTCCAGCATGATAACAGGACAGGAAACCACTGATTGCTGCAATTACTGTTGTAGTACAAAGTTATTGAACACTGTGGCACCAGCATCTCAAGAGCATCAACCAAATGGGATTGGTTTATGTGGGCTACTTGTTAATGTGTAGTTCGACTCCTAACTCAGCACGGGAAGGAGCAATGATGTCAATTCAGGAACCCTAACGTAGAATACAAAGGACTGCGTAACACTCGTTTCAGAGTCAAGTTGTTTGCTTATCTAAATCAATTGTTTTCTCCAAGTTATCAAGTGTTTAATGAGTACACAAACAGCAATGAATGTTCCGAACTTATCAGTATCTAGTTGTTTGCTCCTTGATTTGTACATACTTACATGATTTAAGGAAAGACTCCATGCAAGAGGAACGTCCCTGCGCTATGACTAATGACTATGAATTATTTTTACTTTTAAATGAACATTACATGACATTATTTAGCTCCTCGGATGAAAAAGAGCCATGATGACTAAGTCAAATCAGAGACTTCTGTCAGGCGCCATTCTGGTACAAAAATATGTGTTTTACACACATCAATACCAATACCAGCTCTAAGTTTTATTGGTAGACAAGCGCATTATTTGTTGGTAGATACAGTCTATTCAAAGCATGGATAAACAGACAGACAAGACAGACACACACACACACACACACACACACACATACACACACACACACACACACAAACACACACACACAAACACACCTCACTGAAGTGTGTGTTGATGTACTCTCGGCAATGCTTGTGCAGGTCCGTGCAGCCTATCTCCTCAGCAAACCGGGCGATCCCAATGACGTTACACGACTCGAGGTTCTTGACCAGGAAGTCGCAGCAGGCCTTGGCCACATCCTCCATCTGGTAGCGCATGGCGGCCAGGAGCATGTGCAGAACGCACTTCTCCCCCACCGTGATGCGCGATGTGTAAGCAAAGTCGATGAGCCGACCCACCACCTGCGGGCACACGTCCTTCAGGGTCACCTCCGGCGCGTGGCACTCCCTGAAGTTGCTGGTGAACATGGCTTTGAAATATGGGCTGCAGGAAGCCAGTACCAGTTTATGCACCTTAAGGGATGATCCAGAATAGAACACATCAGTCTGTATTTATACCCGCTAATTTAAAGCCAAATCAACAAACCTCTCAAGCCCTCTCAAGTACTGCAGCAGCATCGTGTTTACTGTACATCCGAACCCAAACACTCAGCTACGCCATCAGACTGATTTGTATTGCTTTACTTAGACAAAGAAGTCACACAGCATGGGAACCGAAAGATGCTTTGTACTCTGCAGGGGGATGGTCATCAAAAGAGGTGACGTCTTTGGTGCACATGCCCACAGTTACATTATTTTAAAAGCAACCTGCAGGTTTAATTGCAGGAGTGAGAACCCCTTACCTTGAAATCCACCACTTTGTCCTTGTAGGTTACATGAAGAACTAAGTCACACAGCATGTCATGTCTGCGAAACTCGTCCATGATCTGCATGGCTCTGGTAGGATGGCTCTCTATGGTGTAGTCCAGGTAGCCATGGCCTTTCATAGATGGCACAGCAATGGCTGAGAAATCCTCATCTTTGGTCGGCCTCTTCTTCCGTGGGCATATCATTCTCAGGGCATTCACGTGTTCTGAGCCTCTTTTTGAGTTAAATACTAGAAATGGTTTGAGGAGGACAAGTGGTGTGAAGCAAAGTGCCTAGCCCTAGCCCCTGATGAAGGTTAGCAGCTCCAAATGACGTGCAGGGAAAATGAAAGCCATGCCTCTCACGGTTACTCACAAGTCCAGCATGACGAGAGGGCCCGCGGGAAGGCATTCAAAAAAAAACCCAGTGATTGAGAGAGGTTACAAAGCACTCATCCTCTATCTCTATGGAGCCAATGAGAGCTGCTCTTCATCTCCTTGGAAACCCCGGGGCAGGTATCAACGAGAAACTCTGAGCTGGGCAGAAAATGTGTAGATCATGTGTGCACGTGTGTGAAAGAGAGGTAACTGAGGAGGAGATCCTTTCTGCAAAGAAGTTTGAGTTTCGTTTAAGGTGGATCAGAGACGTGGTCCAACAATGCCGGTGCTGGCTTTAAGACCCCTCCCAACTCCTCAGGATGTAGCTTTGTGTTTCTTGAAGGTGGCAGAGAAGCTGCTGGCCCATTGGCACTTAGGCACAGCCTGTCATTCTTTCATCGAGGCAGAAGGTTATCTGTGAAAGATTGAGAAACGTCAGAGAGACCGATAACAAGCCACTTTATCTTTAAGCACACAGTGACTTGGTTGTCCAAGTCCATATTTTGCTTTGTGTCAATCAATTCTAAAAAAAGGAGTCTGTGTCTGCCTACATGAAACTTTGTCTACTCTGTCAAAAAGCCTTAATCCTCCCACTCGGACTCAGTCTGATGTGGAGGGTTTCAGAGGAGGAAGAAAAGGTGGGACTACAATATTTCACACAACAGCAAGTTTTTACCGACTGAGGCCAATGTAACTTACTGCTATATAGAGCTGGGGCTGCTGTTCAGAGTATAACAATAAATTCTTTCTCTTTCACTTCCTCGTGGTGGCATTATTAGTAACAGAGTGGCATTTTACAGAACTCTCTTACACACACACACACAGTTACACCCAAGCATACGCAAAGACTCTCTCCCTTTCTCTCTCTCTCCCCACACACACACACACACAAATCTTCTCTGTTATATGAACTTTCTAACAGGACTGTAGGTGCACTGGTGATCTCTTGCATAACCACTGCTGACCAAGGCCTGGTACACTGTTCGTGTTACATAATGCATATGCGTAGCACTGAGTTAACTTCACTACTAGTACCACCCCCACCACACCCCCCACCATAAGCCACGAGCAATGATCACAAGACACTGCCTCATCCACTTCCTCAATCAGAGCCCCTTTCTTTGGGGCCCCTCAGTATACATAATGGTGCACTGTTTTGAGCACCCTTCATAACACTTGCTGATCTGGCTTACATGGTCTCTTACACAAACAATAACCTTCCTTCTGAGATTTCCACTATACATACCATTAATCAGAAACGATATACAACAGTAGGCCTATGTGTAGCCAAGCTGAGGGTAAAGTAGGCTACAGGACATAAATATAGAATTCCACGTTTAACTTCGTCGCTGCAGCAAAATTACTGCTGATAATACGTTAACTTGTTTGCTCAATTAGAAATTTTGTGTGTCACCCCATGTCATGTGTCATGACTATGGGTACACGGAATAGGCTAAAGAATGCTGACACTGGTGACATTTTGGTCAGCTGGGTGGGACAACATGGGTTGACATGCACTCGTGAAAAGAGGGCGGTGATGAGCCTGAATACCAACATGAGAAGCCTATGAATCACGGCATAATTGCTCGCAGGGATGTGATACATACCATGTCATTTAATAATCTGTCAGTCGGGAGTGAGAAAGAACTAGATACATCGAGAGATATCCAAAGAAAAACACAACCTATACTTCACAAATAACCAACTGATTTGGCACTATAGGCTACAACGTGTGTGGTGCTGTGTTTATAACTTATATCTGCTTTGATATAGTGCAGATGAAACCTTGTAGAATAAACAAACAAATGCATGGCAGTTGACGGGGTTTCCTCTGGACGCGCCATCTGACAGATTTAAGTCACAGACAGAGTGTACCTTTCGCGTCACCATAAATTAGGCTACCTCATCTCACCTGTAAACAGTGTTCTTCCCAGAGCTGCCTCGACTAGCCGCCAACTTCCTTCCGCGGTAATGATGCAGAAAGAAGGAGGAATAAACCTTGAGCTCTGTTCCGGCGGACAAAAATACTTCCACCTCCACCAATTTGTTTGTTCTGAACGTCATCTGCGCAGAAGTTGCAGACCAAATGTCAGGCCCCGTCGCCTTCCTTCTGACATCTGAAAATGAAGTATGCGCGCGCAGCGTTCGTGCGATTTCGACATCAGCATGACTCTGCAAGTTGGCGTTCCGCTGTCCTGTTGTCTGAGCTAAGCACGACCAAAAAAAAAAAGACGGGCGCGGGCGCCCAAGGCAATAACAAACGAATTGGACGTAGCCTGTCGGCTGAAGGTTATAGCTTTTTGGCAAGTTACCTCAGGTAAACAAGAATAGTATTATCTCACCCAAACAGACGCCTACGCGCAGGAAACTGCATGTTCAGCAGCTGAAACTTCTGCAGCTGAGACGGCTGTCTGCTTCCAAGCGCATATGATCTTTGAGAAATAAAGTAGGCATATGAAACTGAGTCAGTCAGTGAGAAACTGTCTCTAGAGGGTATGCACAATGGAATAAAATTATGAAAATACGTTTTGAAATGCCCAGAGCAATGGCCACTTGTTTTTTTCGCAACTGCGCACAATAAACTTTAAGAAGCAAGTAGCCTACACTTTATTGGTTATTAAGTAGGCTATAACTCTGCTACTAAGTAGATTATAACTCTACTACTATTACTCTAGCAGACCTGTTGTCTGTTTCTCTCAGGCCAAGGCGTAAATCTGTCTTATTGGTGAGTGTAGGCTATAGCCCTAATACTGGAAGAAAGGGAATATGAATAGACCTTCTTTGACATGCAGATTGCTCCTACCTGTTCCAAGGAAAGGTGTCAAAAGTCCCTTATAACTGCTTTGTCATAGTCTTAAGGAAGTTGCCAGATCACTCCTGAGAAAAACAAATGAGGGACAGCCTAGCAATGAATGTTGATAAGTGTTTGCCTTAGTGACAGGTCTGACTTCTCTGTCAGGAAATGGATACATTTATTTCCCTCAGTAATTTCATGCAAATAACATTCCTTTTTGTCAAACAACTCTGAAAAACGAAATAGGAAGACTGAGAAATACATAATCATTCTGGACTCAATTAAATCAACAAAGTTATAAAATAATTGTAATAGGCTATTAATTGTTATTGTCGATGTGTTAGGCTATAAATACTATAGCCAGTTTAAAGAGTTTAGCATGAGTACAGGCATTGTTGCATCAGGGAAATGAATTATAAGTCAAGTTACACTTTATTGCCCTGTTATACAGGCCTACACACAAACACACTTTTGAGTAGTGACCACAGTTAGAGCATACTCACACACGGAGCCATTGATCCAGCACCTGGGCAGTAGTTGGGGGTTAGATACCATTCACCTCATTCATGCTGTGGTACAGCCTCTGGATTCCCCTTCGGTTACTGGTGCAATTAAGAGGTGTTGACACAACACTTAGTCTACTGATGAATTTTTGACATACACTTAGTTTATTATTAAAGGCTAAACTCACACACTGGACAATCGAGATGGCATGGGTTTATATTCTCTGGCACAAGACAGTGAGCAATGCAGGCACCACCATAAAGCATAGCCTACAGTACATAGCCTACAGTATGAATGGCACTAATGTTGTGAAATTTATATTAAGCATTCTCAATGCTCTATTTGTAGGTCCGTCTAGCCACGTAATTCAGTCAGTGTGTAGCCAGTCAATTTAGCACTTGACATAAAACAAATTGCAATAGCAATCATTCCAAGTTTTCTGTGATCCCTAGGTAGGCTACATCTAAGTAACACACTAAAAATCTAACAATTTATATTTAGTGGAACATAGTTTTTTCAAGGTCAAAGGTAGCAGATTTCCAGTGCATTTTGCCATTGGGAGATACTACAGGTGAATAGGGTAAAATCTAGGCTACCTACACTAAGAGATATCAAATTGAAACTTTAACAGTTGATTATTTGCATTAAGGCAAAGATTTTTTGTATTGCAAGTTTTCTGAAATGTGTTGTTTAAATATGCAAAGGAGACCATGTCTTGAAAACAAAATCTGAACAATAGGTAAAGTCCTGCATTTTGCCAACATACGCCTATTGGATACGGAAGGTTTTTAATAGAGAATATGAGATGTCACTTTCTATAACCACAAAAATTAGGAAGGAGTGAAAAAAATTCTGCATGCATGCATATCCTTATGCAACTAATTTGCTGAACAGTAGGCCTGCATTCCTAAACCTTCAGAATAAGGTTATGAACTAACTGAGAAGTGTTAGAAAGTGATGTGCATGAATCGTTCATAGCAAACACAGAAATCCAAACTAGAATGTAGGTGACATTGTTTAAGATTTGAAAAAATAATAAAGCCACCAAAAATAAATAAATAAATAAATAAATAAATAATACAGAGGAGGAATGGTTGCAGTGTCATTCCACCACTGAAGAAAAATCATCATGACAAAGCAGGAGTCATAACTGGTCAGTACACATTATAGCACCTGAGCCTGGGGAAGCCCTTGCCCCAGTGACTCAGCTCAGTAGATCCAGGGAAAAGTGCAAATTAAGACAATGAGGTTCCACTTTTCGTACATCCTATAAGGTCGAAACGTTGTGTTTTTTTATATGCCTTTTCAAAGCAGTTTGCAAATCTTTTTTTTTCAACAGTACAATACAGTATGTACAAAATGTTTCATCTTTTCCAAATGTTTTTTCTTACCTTCTATGGAAGGATTGAGAACACATTTTCACCCCCATCCCCCACCCCTGTCATATTTGCCATGGCTTCGACCCCGAGTCAGATCTATTCCTGGTTTAAAGTCTGTCAGGGGACTGCCTTTCTACTGGAGATTTAGGCAGACATTCAAGATATGGCTCTTCCCCTTCTTCTACAGTGCAAACAATACAACCTCTGTGTGCCCTCTCATTTCAACCATATCGGACTCAAACAATTAAAGAGAGTGTGCAGCAGATTTTATGTGTAAAGTGGAAAGGGCATATTTAAGTTTGCAAAAACAAGCAAGATCTTTTGAATGTATTTGCATGAATTAAATCATAATGCTCACATCAGAAGTAGAATTGTTATTATCTTTGCATCTTTCTTGAAATAAAAACCGGGAAGTCTTTCAATACTGACATGTTTTTGTAGATTAATGTTGTTGTGGAAAAATTGCCTACAAGGTGATAACAAATTGAAACAAGACAATTAAGCAAAAAATTTAAACTTAGATGCAAGTCACTCAAGGGTGTACAGTCAGGAGAAATGAAATGAATGAAATGAAAATACATGCATGCAATGCCCCCTACTGGTTACGATAGAGATTAACCTGCCCTGTCGAAGCCGTCAGTCTGTGTTATGAGCCGTTACAATTTGGGTGCCACTGCCTTAAATGTTTATGTGGTGGTCTGGACTCACTGGGCATACAGATAGTAAAAACTATGATTTGAACAGTAACTGTAATTTGGCATGCACACATGTAGATGGTTATTTAGAGTTAGTTTCTTTAGAAGGAAGTATGGAAGTCTATATTATCAAAAGAAATCCTTTTGATATGATCAAAATGCATGCCCATTTTTGCACAAGTCTACCCTTGATATATTAATCATGTACTGCTGACAGGTCACTGCCTTACTATTTTATGAGACAGTCTCTCACAGTCAGCCAATGAGAACTTGTATAGAGCTATTATGCACAGAGCACCAGCATCTAAAGCCGATAAAGGCTGATTTACAGCTTGGTGATAGGCTACTATTTCTGATTCGCAGCTGCAAAAAGCACCAGTTTGTTCTCATATGAGTCTGCACACTGAGTGGACTGGTGTAGTAGTAGTCAAGGTCACTGAATGCTGTCTATAGGAAAAAGAACGAAAAAATTTGATGCAATATAGGCTGAATACTGAACCGGCAACTTACACTGATTAAATGGGGCATAGTGTCTTACTTTCAGTTTCATTTCGCTATGCCCCATTCACTTAACAATAGTTAATGGTTTGTTACTCAGTCTAGGTTGCATCAAATGTTCTGGTTCTTTTTGCCATAGACAGCATTCAGTCACCTCTAACAACAGGGCTATGGATTGATTCACACCATGCACTGGCCTTACCAGGCCTGAAGGGGGCACAGGGGGTCATAAGTAACAGAGGTAATAATTAAAGGCTATAACAAGCCTCAAATATTCAACCCACTGAGTGCCCTGGAGTTTGTTCTTAACAACTCTGCCCAGACCCATCTGATAGCTTTATCAGTTCGGGAAGTCCCGTGAATCCCTTGATAACTCTGGGTGCTATGTAGCCTGGGAATACCCATGCTGCCCTGCACGCTCGTTCCGAACTGCACGTCAGTCTGGAGACCATGTGCAAAATTTTCGCATGAATTTGGGAGCCATTCACAGAATGGGGAGAGACTGCAATACGATGCACGACCTTTTGGACAAATGGAACCTGAAGTCCCCTACGAGAAAATATATAGGTGGTCCCGAGACTAAATCTCACTTGAGCTAGCTGCTATGGTCAGTGGACTCATAATATGTGCTCTGTTAGCAATAATATGTTGAAAAGTGAACAAGTTGATTTTACTACTACTACACACACACACACATGCACACACACAGGTGTTTGCACATAAGCACACATACAACAATAATATAATAACCCAACAATAATCAAATAATAAGTCCTGTTATTGTAGTTACATATTAACTACATTGTTGTATTGCATTTCAAAATTACAGGTTACATGACCCAAAAATTAAAATTGACCCCATTATCTGAAATGCATCATGAAATGGATGTAATCTTCCATCGTGTTTTTCATAATGGTCTTGGCTTCAAGACATGATGAGAATTCTGATTTGTTTCTCTTAAAATCCTCTAATTTAAAAAAATGAAAAATTGAGCTCAATTTAACCAGTTTAATCCCAATTTTTTCCCACACAGAAAAATATGTGAATCATGTCTCATTAGAAACACTTTGAAATGATCAATTATTATTTTTTGAAATTTTCAATGAAAAGTATGTGAAAAAGTGTGTTTAGTGACCGGTGGGATCATTCAATAACATATTTTTCCATGGACAATTGGCACATTTCTAGGTGTAGTTATTAGTATTTTAACAAATTTCAGCTACTTTGAATACGTTGTCCTAGCTCAGCTGTACATATTTACATTAAAATCCTAAACATACCTCCCCCCACCCCACCTGGGCGGACCTTATATATGAAAATTGTACTATTACAATATGTTGGGTCCACTGGCATGGGGTGGGTACAATGAGGTGGCGAATGGTGCATGGTCTGTGAGTGGGGAGAGGGCAATGTGTATAAAATGCAGTATGTAAGGTCTATTTGGGACTTAGTTGTAGAGGTGAGGCAGTGGTAGTGCTGTATAGTGTGTAAATATTGCGCTTTTATAACATCTTAGGCCCACTGGGGGCGGGGTGGGGGGTGGTATGCTCATAATTTTGAAGTGAGTGTGTTGAACTGAACTGAGACAAAGTCATCATACAACTCTGACTGAGGCACGTTCATATTTTGATGTTTGTAAAGAGAAAACTGTAAATTCTTAGCCTGGGAATACCCATGCTACCTTCTGCGCTCGTTCCGAACTGCACGGCAGCCTGGAGACCATGGCCAAAATTTTCGCATGAATTTGGGAACCAATCACACAACGGGGAGAGATGGCAAGACGGTGCGCAAACTTTTGGACAAACGAAACCTGAAATTCCGTACAAGAAAATGTATAGGTGGTCCCCAGACTAAATCTCACGTGAGATTTAGGCTGGTGTTAGCCAGGCTAGTAAATTCTAGGAAATTTCCTATTAATTTCTATTTGTGTCAATTAGGAAATTCTGACATTGCATTATCCCAACAATCACAATTGTGACCGCCAACATGTTTATTCATTCTAAAACATTATTGAACAAAGTTGACATACTGCAATGATGTAGGCCTACTTTAATACTAAACATCTTAAAGATCATGTGTACCAAAAATCTTGGTGATATGTTTATTGGACATGCTTTTCTAGGCTTTTGTTTGAGAGCGTTGATGCCACAATTTGCACCACTATAATGTAAACAGCTCTGGCCAATTGAAACATTACTCTACAAACTTGATATTGCACATATTCCATCCTGACCCCTCAATGACTTACCCCACATCTACTGAGGATTGATTCAGTAACATTTTTAAAGCCCTAGAAGTGTTATCTGTTTTTCTGGTTACCGTTGGGATTTTCTGTTAGCCTACCGTTGGGATTAAACAGGTTAAGATCTGAACTGTTTGACAGAAATGCCTGTTGTATGAATGGGCGATATGGAAACAAAATTATCACAATGTTTTCCCATATTCAATACAATTCAATTCAATATCAATTGTTCTGAATATTTTTACATTTTCGGGTTTAATACAAGACATATGATAGAGCACTTTAAACAAACGCTGTAGAATGCACAAAATCAAAGGAAAACTTTCACAGAATATAAGTAATAATAACAATATAGGCTAATAATAAACAAGTAATTGTCATTTGCATGATCATCATTGATTAACAATTCTGAATTGCGGCATGACCATTTATTTCCAAGAGGCATTTTTTCCCTCTGGACTGTCATAGACATTGTGTACATGCAGTTTTGGACGGTTTTATTTCAAGACAGACAACAACGGTTGGCTAGTTCTTCACCAAGTGGAAATATAGGCCTAATACTTAACATGACTTTTAAGGCAAGTTACCCGTGTGTCTGTCGGACCAGCTGTGTAATTACCACAGTAAAAGCAGCCAGCTCATGTACAGTACGCACATATAAAATCCATCTTTCACTATTCAGCTTATCAAGACCTGAGGATGTCATACAATAAAGTATTCAATTATATGGTGAATTGAGGACGGCCGAGGCGTTGCATTTGTAATGCATTATAAACATTCTATCGTAACATCTTTGTTTGCTGTGCCTTGATGTGTGAAACAGACAATTCCAGTACCGGTACAGAAAAAGTCAAAGATCCATGTGCAGAGTAGCCATTTTGGCTTGTAAGATGAGAGCACCCAGTGCTAGACAGCCCTAACCCCTTTTAGGCATTTCTTGTTTGATTGTTGATGCTCTGCAACAACACATTGATTCCAGATGGAGAAGGATGAGAGGGTGGAGGACATGGTGGTGGTGGTGGTGGGGTGAGGGGGTTGGGGGTGGGGAAAGTTAACTACTGCAGGTCCTGCAGGAATATTGGCTACACATTTGAGAAATCCTGCCGTCACTGAGCGCATGGTTGATATACATCTGTCATGCATTATTGGAGAGAAATGCCAAAGGTGCTTCGCTGACTTTAAAAAGTATGTGAACAGGGGATCCTTCACAAATTAGAATCTGATTTCTGTTCCATGTACAACCCTGTTCGTAATGTGCTTCCCCCTTTTATGCCCAGTAGTGCTTTGGTATACACTGAGTTCAACAGGCATTAAAAGCCGGGGAGAATTCAAACATGCCATGAAAGGCAATGACCTCTCTTCAAACAAACATTTCCCCCCAATCAGTGGAAAGTGTACCACCGGGGTCTGTGGCCTGTCTCTTCACATAACGAGGAAACATCTTGATTTAGGTTGATTTCACTCTTGATTTCCCAGAACCGATAGTCATTATGGGTCTCCATTTCTTTTTCTTTCTTTCGTTCTTTCTGTAAGTTCCCTTTTTTTTGGGGGGGGGGGGGGGGGGGTTTGGGGGGGGGTTGTGGGGTGGGGCAGTGTGGAGGCGCTGGGGCTGGGGTTGTGTGGAGGGGCAGTGTAGTGGGGCTGGGGCTGGGGCTTG
>JASCQY010000080.1:14263618-14275906 GCA_030264315.1 Sardinella tawilis | reverse complement strand
TTTTTTGTACTGTTTCAAGTCTGTGGGTGACCGAGACTGACTTAATTTCATGTTTGGGTGGAATATTCCTTTAAGGATCCTTTTGCATGGATTAAGACATGTATGCACTCAAAGAAACCATAAACATCAACAAATAAAGATATATTACTGTTAGTGTCAATTACAGTTACAGAGGTACACCTCTTAGATACAGTATAGTAGTTAATGTTCACTAATGTCTACTTTCAATTTCCACTTGGCTGGTCAAGGTCAGTTAGTTTATGATAAAGTCATTCATAAATTAATGAAACCTGACTTACAATTGTTTAGTAGACTCTTTAAACTAACTAGGCAGTCGAAAAGGGGGAAAAATGAATCACAAAGATCTCATTTGTTGTGGTAGCAAATAATTTTGCTCAATGGGTGTGTCTAGCCACGCACTGTTGGGGACTCAGCAGGTGTACCACTGGTCCTACCAGTGCTCTGATTGGTCATAGCGCTGTCTAGTTGGAAAGACAACCACTGACTTTGCCCCGAGGACTGAGCCTGGACTATTCATCGTGGCAAGACTATACATTTTGACGTTATAGTGTGGCTTGTCTGGCGAGGTGTTCATAGTACAGGTATGTGGTGATAGATCCAAAGCTGAGTAAGTGAACTTACACAGTATTAAGCTACAGTATTATAAATAGTTTGATCAGCATAATGAAGCCATGGGGCTCTTAGTTGAACTTACATGGATATTTGTCACTAAACAACACCAATACCCCTCTGTGGGCATGTGCACTTACTTCAATACTGTGCCTTGGTTCTTGACGGTTGCCCCAGTAGTACCTGATTTTATACTTGAGGGGGAAAGCCACGGAATCCGGCCAGGATGGCGGATGATTCCACTCTACCACCAACCGCCTCCCCTGCTCAGCCACCACACTCACGTTCACTGGAGGATCTGGCTTCACTGCAGAGGACAAGCCAGATATTACTATCAGAGACACTTTATAGGAGGAGACACAGCACTTCCCAAACCACCCCATTGATATGCATTGAGACATTTCGTTACGCAAAGATGGCTGAATTCATAAACTGGAAGTCCTGCCCTGCAGTGAAAGTAGACAGTGCCATGATTGACAGTTAGCATTTGTTTATATTCAGATTTTAACAGGGATTGATGCAATGCACTTTTTAAGTGAGTAAGACCTTCCGATGTGGAGATCTGCATATTTCCCCATTCATTTAGATAGGGCTTCAGGCAGTAATCTGAATAACGTCCCAGAGGCATGGCCAATATGGCCCCTGAGTGGAAGGACTTGCCTTTGTTACTATATGTGAATGCTATTGGGACTGCAAGTGAGGGAAATGAATCTACACCAAGACCTAATCAGTAGATAAATAATGTTAATAAATAACTGTCAGAGTACAAACAAGACATTTTGCCATATAATTTCTACAGTACAAATGGCTTTTCAACCAAACTTTACATTGGTAGCTAAACATAACTTTACATTTGTCAACACTAGCTCTGAATAATAGCCTAGGTAAAAACCCAGATGCACCACTATTAAATTAAACATTTCTCTGCAGGTTAGTTTGGCCACAACGCCATTGTAGCTCATTACCAATTTGCCAAAAATCCAGGTACCCATCACCACTGTTCATCAGCTTACTGATTCAGCAAAAATCTATGAATGTAACCACTATGGGGTGGACATTATCAGGCAAAATGGTCAGCAGCAGAAGCATGATGGCAGTTATAGACTCACCATGGGCCTCCAGGTCAAAGACCATTGTTTTTGTGGCGCTGCCAAGGGCATTGATGGCTGTGATGTTGATGATGTACGGCCTGACGGCGAGGACTTGAAGGTTCCTCATTTCACAGAGGGAGTCTGGAGACTTCGGAATGATGTGGCATGGGTAGGTCGTGCCAGTGTCCATATCTCTGGGAGAGGAAAACATTCTGTTAAAGATTTCTTATTTTAAACATCATCATCTCACACAGAATCAGCAACTTCAAATACATTTACAGATACACATTCTCTTCACAGCATCATTGCTTCATTTCAAAAGCTGGTATTTCATGTAATACCTGTAGGTGATAATGTGCTGTGTTGGTAGATGGGTTTCTGTAGTCTGTGACCATGTGCACAAGGCCTTGAGAGGATAACTTGGTGCCCAGCATCTGATGTCTGGAGTAGATGGGAGGTCTGCAGACAACAATTAAGTGAATGATGTTACTAATAAAACATAATATCTGGTAAAATAACATCAAAAACATATTGGCAAACAGATATTTATGTGTATATATTACAGATACATAATTATACAAAGAACCAGAGATGTATAAAGTACTGGAGTAGCCTACAGGAGTGGAATAGAAGTACAAGAACTACATCAAAAAACTGACTTGAGTAGAAGTTGAAGTCTTCTTTAATTACCATACTTATGTGGAAGGGCTAAAGTATTTAAAATGTTTTGTACTTAAGTATTGCAAGTAGAAGTATTTAAAAATGTACTACTCAAGTACTGAAACTAAAAGTAAGAGTAAAAGTACAAGTAAAAGTATCGTGTATAAGCCTATTAATTGTTATTTTGTAAATTTAAAGCAAATTTTCTGGTGAATTATTCATCACATAGCTAGCAAGTAACACCGTTGGAAAGCTCAGATCACGCCGTTTCACGTGATATGCACAAGGTATCAGTGTGAGGCAAAGACTCCACAATCAGATAGAGAAGGCCATAGCTATACAGTGCTGGGTTAACCCTGTTTGGGTTTGGTATGATGCATAACATTTTTATAAAAGTAACCAGTAACTATTCAATTTAAAAATGTATTGGAGTAAAAGTATTCAATTCATCAAAAATATATAGTGAAGTAAAAGTGGAAGGAGGAGAAAAAAATAATACTCCACTAAATTACAGATAGGCTACTGTATTTTAGTAGGCTACTTAAGTACAGTACTTAAGTAGTTCTACTCGGTTACTATACATCTCTGCAAATAACACATCCTATGTAGATGCACCCACAAAAGCTTACACATAGCCTGCATAAACGCAGAAACTGAAAAAAACATGCAGATATTTAAACAGACAATAGTTACAATGAAATCCTTTTGTACTGTATGTATGTGTGAAACTAATATCATTTATATCTTTCTAATATTAATTAAGATATAATTTAATTTAAATGTAATAAAAGTTATTTTCATCATCATCCGTGCATCACTATGGGAAAAAAGTAGCAGCTCAAAAAGATAAACATGAATGATCTCCCCCCAAGCCATACACAAAAGCAATAATACAGACAGACAGTAGGCTACTCACAGCCAGGCTTCAGGTGTATGTGCTGGATAGCGGCTCCTCTCCTGAGGCTGTGGCATGTGTAGATGCCTCGGTCCCCTAGTCGGGTGCTTTTGAGATGGAGCAGAGCGCCGGTCACGACCAGGGATCCATTCAGTGTCCACTTCACTGGCTCTCCACCCGCAACACCCTCACACATCACTTTCACTTCGGAGCCCACTGCCACATACACGTCTAAGAAACGGTAAACAAAACAGCCAAAACCACGGATAGATAAGCTTTTTTGATAAGCTTAGATAAGCTTTTCCATTTTTTAAATATACTTCACACCTGTACTTAAAAATATGTACTCAAGGTAATAAAAAAATGAATTAGCCAAAGCAAGACAATGAAAGAAATAAAATGAAATTTCTCACCCTTGATGAGTTGCTCATTGAGAGGTTGAGCTGAAGACTCCTGACAAAGCCCCGCTATGAGAATAGTACAGATATATACGCAGCACTTACTGGACATGCTGCCTTGGAAGAATACGAGAGATGGAATGACAACTGTAGAAGAAATAATGTCGGAGGCTATCTCAAGTATTGTATTGAGGCTATCTCAAGTATCAAGTCTGTACAATGTGATCCCACAAGTGTGAGAATGGCCGGTATGCACACTTCAGACACTTCCTCAGACACACACACATCTATGGCTATTTATGTAGACAGGAGACAGTTTCGGGTCAGTATGACTTATGCTGACTATTATGGTTTCAGATGGTTGAGTAGGCTACAGAATTTTTCCCCCTTTCTCTGTGAATTTCCCTCACATTCCCTTGTTTTATAATATTACTTCATGTGAAATTACTCATTTGTGTGAGGTTTAGACCCGCATCTATCGTCATTTCTCCAAATACCAAATATTTAATGACAAATATATAATCTTTTAGGCCAGACCAGTGCGTCTTTTTTTTCCTTTTGATTGTCATTGTCATTGTTATGTAAACTGTTGTGTTCATCATGTTGTCCCAGATCTTAGGTCTTTTTGACTGGAATTTTTTCATACACCAGGTATTGGGGTTGATAGAGCCAGTATCAGATTTGGGCTTGATCACCACTGGTTTGGCACCTTGGAAAACCACAGCATAAAGCACATATCAGTGTTCAGCCCGTAGGGTTTTGGGAATCTCCTGTAAGATTGGGATATCCTTGCCTTCAGTTTCTGTCAGCACGTGATCTTCAGGATGTGGTTCACATGAAAAGAAGAACCAGTTGCATAATGTGCTGTACATCGGTTACATCACTATGGCTATTTTTCCACCACAGATACTATGGGGTACTTTTCAAGGGCTCCAGGGTACTTTTCAGGGGCTTTGCGTGTCTTCCTCGTGTCCCTGGAAGTCCCCGTGTCTTCTTGTAGGCCCTGGAACCTTCAGGAACGTTCACTGGGCTAAAGTAAGTCCGGGCGCAGGGTACCTTTAAATGGCCCGAGAACTTTTGGGAGTCTACGCAAACGAGGAGTGAACAACTCAGGAGTGGAAGACAAGAAAGCTAGAGAAAACCACTGACAAGAGCCATTTGGGCCGATGCATCCCTGTGGTCTGGAGCACCCATTAAATGCAATGGAACACTCACTGTCTATGTGGACAAGTACAGTAGGCCTACACTCATTCCATTACTGATCCACTGTTGATCACCATTTTCCTTTCTGTCTTTGGCCTGACAGGTCACAGCATGGATTACTGGAGTACTGGGAGGATGTTATCACTCTCTAGCTTTCTACTCTATTAAGAAGGTGTTTGGTGGTCTTTAAGAAAAGTTGTACAATGAGTGCATTACAGTTATCAGTCCTACTGGTGGGAAGAAATGAGCTTCCAAAGGTCCTGCAGAGACACTAGACCTCGTGGTTATGTTTTTAAGATGAAAAAAGATGATTTCTTTCATCCCCATATCTCAGGGATTCTTGTGAAAAAGGTCCAATCTTTAAGCCAGGCGCCTGTTTGGTAGCCTGATGCATCAGCTGCTTATTTCACTCTGTTTCATATAGCGTCTGATCCCTATCCATTTGGATTTGTTTGCTTCATGGTGGGTAGATACTTTCTGCTTAAAACTAATTGCTACTGTTTGGTTGTGACTTCAACCAATCACTACTGTTTGGCCGTGACATATGTTACGCGCTGGATTGCATCGTTTGAAATCTCTGTTCGCTAAATGGGCCGTCACAATTCCGAGACGAAGCAAATGGAAGTGAATCGTTAGTTTCCTGACTATATGGTGGAGGCAAATGAAATTGGCCAAAAGCATTAGGAGGCGGTAGTCTGGCTACCTGTTTGGGTCTGAATGGGGAGAATCTTGGGACTGAGGAATTTACGTCCCAGGATGGATTTTCTCCTTTTCCTCTTCATCTTGGACACAGTCAACCAAATCATCCCATACATCCTTATCACCACGTCTGTACATGAAATTTACCAAATGCCTGAATAACAAAAACTAGGAACTAGGTTTCTCTTTCAAGATAGGGTTATTATCGGTGCACCACAAGACACTTCCTCAGACACACACTCATACATATACCAAGCAGAGGGGTCAGTTCCGGATCAGTATGATGTACTGCAGGTTATTAGGGTTTCAGTACTGGTACACTGAATGAACTATGACACAAGATCTGTGAACCAATTCAGCTGATGGACCTGACAAAACCTTATGATAAATATACAGTAAATGTATACATACTATACATCTCCATATAGACAGCTATCCTAATTGTGACTGTTAAAAGAATGTGAAATTATGACATCATCCCTACTACTTACATTTTGTCAAACCATAAGTGGACAAGAAACCCAAAGAGAGTGACACCTCCCTGCTATGCCACAAGATGCACCAGGAGTAACAAGCAGTGTAACCACATGTTACAGGTATCCACTGTTTCTCTAAAAATTCCCTGAACAACATACCAGTGACTGCTTCGGCCATATGGTGTGATGTGAAGAGGGCTTTGAGAAACAACCTCCAAGGTGTATTTGTTTGGAAAGGGTGGAGGAAGTCCCTTGACAGACATCATGAGTTTATTTATCAAGTGTATGGGCTCTCTCTTCTTTCTTCTGCTTCTCTCCATGAGCCAGTACAACCCGTTAGCTTGGGTGAGCCAAACAAATATGCACAAGGCTCTTCTGGAAATGTTTCATCACAACAACACCAAGATTACATCACCGGGTTCTGCAGATGAATGTACCAGGGGCTTCTGGGCCGCATGGATGCCGTTCCCAGCCTTACAGGAAGGCCGGCAGACAGAGGCTGACTGGTGGGAACCCATCCTTCAAGTCCTAAGGATCCACAAGCTTAAGGGCTGGACGGTGAGGGGAGAAGGGCTGCTGGACCATGCCTGGAAGAAATTGAAGAGCCTGCTCAGACACACATACCATGCAAAGGATGTCAAACTTACTGAGAATAAGAAGAGGAACAAGCAGCTAAAAATTGCACCATCATCAAAGATATTCTCAGGATTCAGCTGGAGTTGGTTTCTTGTATTTGTTATTTACATCTGGCAGGTAAGACCATAAAAGGTCAATGTAATGGTCAACGTAAGAGTAATAGTATTTCACTGATAGGTGAAATGGTAATTCATACAGGTTTGGCCTGGCTGACATTGTTCTTTTTTAATCTATCTGTATGTTTCCAACAGTGGAGAGGAAGAAACAGCGGTGAACTAACAGCAATGGAGACTCTCTCTGAACAAGTACATGCACAGACTCATGACCTGGAGAGGATGCTTGAGCTGCTACAGCAGATTCAGGAGAGTCTCAGCCATCTGGAGAGCCACTATAATGCCATTAGCTGCCCATCCAGAAGGAGAGGCAGGGCACGGGCACAAGTTGCACGGATTGTCTTCTCTGACACATCGACAAACTCAGACTGACATTTCTCCACTGGAGCTGTGCTGCTGAGTCCTGAGAAAGACAAAGAGGCATTCATTTCAGACACACCACACAACCCCACAGCCAGCTTAATAATAAAAAAGTAAAATACCAATAGCACTGCAAGACTAGTTCCTTTCAGTAATGTCGATCATTAAGGCTATTTCAGCAGGTGTATTATTTAGGCTACCAGTGACAAACCTTTAAATGTCTCAGAGGATATGGTAAACCTGCGAAGGAAGAGGCCTTGGCCATGTATATTTGTCTTGGATGTCATTCTTTTACAATTATGTCCAGTTTGAGTAAGCATTGTTTTAAAAATCTTTATTGCCCTCTAGTGTAAAACGGCAGCATTACATGCATTACATGTATCCATGTGAAGGCTGCTTCTGAAGTTTTTTTTTTGTAACACAGGATGAGTTGCAGTTTACTTAGGCTATATGAAGAGTTATTCACAGGCGTCTTTAGAAGGATATGGCTGACCAATGTCCCATTTGTATTCAGCATGCATATTCTTTTTTAGGCTATTCTTTCTTCTTTTTATTTAGGTATTTATTTGTTTATTTGTCTATTTAAAAGAAGATTAAGATTAGGCCTATGCTAACAAAAAAGTAAACACTAAGGGGAATATGTGAAAAATCCATATCCTTTGCTTTCCTGAACACAGGAAATGAAAGAATAGCGGACAGCAACTCACTTGCCCTGCATGCCTGAGTTGACAGATCACAGTGTTTCGTCGTTTATCTCTCAAAGATGGATATTCGGTTAGTACTAATATAAATAAACCACGTAAAAGGTGATAGCACCAATAGCCTGCAAATACTGAATGAAAAGTGACATTAGTCTATATTATCTGCACTGCTGTATTAGCAAGTATTAGCAGAAAATCTGGTTTTAGCAAAGTTCTAGCCATAAATTAGCTAGCATCCAAACATTTTCAGGATCATCATGAACTCGGAATTGCGAAATTCCAAAATTAATACATAGTCTTATAGGTCAGGCCTACTTCCTACACGCCAGTTTCATCACTGCGATTTCTTTTACCCTTTTGGTACATCTCTCAGGTAGTACAAGAAGTTGACATATTTTGTAACTGATGATAGCCTGCTTTCTTGATAGCAATTACTTGACTGGGGCACGTGATGGACAATTAGCTAAAGATTACCACGCCATCCACAAGACACTACGGAGAGATCTCCACAGCATTCCACCTCCTACACCCCGAACCTTAGGGGTGGATTTCCTCCCTGATGTAGGGAACCAGCAGTTCACCTCCTTGATTGGTCTGGAGGTGATTGTTCAGGAGCGACTGACAGAGACACAGAAGGTCTCTCCCAAGCAAAAGAAACCTAAAGCCAAAGGTAGGATGTACAGTATGCACATGAAAATAGGTCACTGACAAAATTTGGAAGTGGAATGAGAAATTGTTAAAAGTGTGCTCTCTGCATTGTTAAAATAGTGATTTTTCTATTGTCAGCTGCTTTGAGGAAGGTTATGGTCCCCCCTCTCAATGACCCAGTGACCTGTGATGAATGCTCAACGGATTTCACCTGTCGCTGGTGGTCTGTGACCATGGCCACAGCTTCAGGGAAAGGCCAGTTGTGTGATCAGTGCAAGACCTCCAAGGACAAGAAGGCCATAGCACAGAGCCACACGTCTAAGCTGGAAGAGGCATTCACTCATGCCAAGCAGATGAAGTTAGAGGCCAAGCAACGCCTCCTGCAGGGTCGGTCACAGGCCATGCAGCTGACTTGCAGTCAGAGGATATAGAATGATGTGCCATGAAGATAACTGTGAACAAATAGTTTCTACATTTAAACCTATTAACTCTGCCAAAATAATGTTAAAGAATGTACTTTCTCCAGTTGAGATAATTCTGATGATGTTGAAGTTAAGATGTCTGTGGTGACGTTACGATGCCAGCTGAGTTTTATGCTGTGTAACCATGTTGGGGGGAGGTTTTTGAGTCGTTTTGTCCATGTTGTCCTGTTTTGCTGAGAAAAGTTACTGTAGTCAAAGTCTTGGCTAATTTTTGTTTTGTTTAATGAATGTTATTTATTATTATATTGTGTATATAAAAGGCACTTGGAAAATTACTGAAAATGGAATCATTTTGTTACAGGGTGGATGAGTTTGGTCCCTATTAGTGTTTTGTTGATGTTCTGAACCTATGAAAATGGTTATTAAATATGAAAAACTATTACATATCTTGTGCTTTCTGAAATGGTCATATATGATATTTGATTTACCATGCACATAAACCACTCATAGTTATTGCAAAGCTGAGCACTGCCAAAGTAGAGCCCAGCCAATCAAATTCTGGTAAGGAGGGCTTAAATTCCACTGCTGTGTTTTTTTGCATTAACTATGGAGAAGCCAACTATGGAGAAGGCAGCATTCGAGGGTATTTGTTTGCTGCCAGTTAACCAGTAGCAGTGGGAGCAATAACTGTACTGTTGCCGGTGGCTCGTGACACTCACAAACTGTCCTGTGACCTGTCCCACACCACTAATCAACTGTCCTTTGCCACCTGCCTATTGTCTTGTGCACTGTCCCGAGCCTCTGGCTCACTGTCCTGTGTTGTCCTGCATCACTCCTACTGTCTTGTGACACTTGCCTACTCTCCCATGGCTCTGTATCATGTGACATATACTGTACCTACTTTGTACTGTACTATTGCACTCAGTTGCTGTCTTATAGACTGTCCTACACCACTGGCCTACTGTCTTCTCCACTGTCCCCCGGCACTGGCCTACTGTCCTGTTCACTGTCCCCTGCCACTGGCCAACTGTCCTGTGCACTGTCCCGAGCCACTGGCTCACTGTCCCGTGCCTCTGGCCTACTGTCCTGTGGCAGCCATACTGCCTTGTGGCAGTCCACTGTCCCATGGGTTAGGTTTAGGTTCAGGGTTTGTATCATTTGGCATGTGTCACAGCACAGTAGGCGAGTACTGAGGACAGTAGATGAGGTGGAAACCAGAATTACCAGAATTTGATTATGACTATAGTCAAGTTTACCACATCTGCCTCTTAACTTACCAAGGTTTGCCACTTAACCACCTTCTTGGAAAACTCCCCAGGTCAAGTCCTATAGTATAGCCTTTTTCTATCTTCATATAAAAAAGGCATAAACCATACAAGGACACTCTTTAGTGTTAGGCTTTGTATTCAATGCTAAACCAAAATTCCAGTCGTGAACACATCTGTTTATACTTCAGCCAGGATACATTCCAAGTGAGTGATTAGATAGGTACATTAACCTAAAAGAAAAGAAGAACTATCTGGCTTTGTGAATCTAAAAGAATGAAGACGGAGTGCTTTTATTATCTTTATCACTGCCACTGAGTTAACGTATCCGGCGGACTAATCACTTGACCACCAGCTTGAAATACACGCCTAGTCTCAGTAAGTTTATAATATGGAAATAACACGGAACTCACTTTCCCAAGGACCACTTCGACTACCACCAGAAGTGGTGCTGAACGAGTCAGGATGTGACGTTCCACTTCACTGTCAACATGCAAGATGGCGTCACATCACAGGCAAAACGCAGCTGGTCGGAGAAAAGTTCAGGTAAAATTGGATTGTTTCTGATTACAAATGTTTGTGTGTAAGTACATAGGTACAGGACTTGTTACTTTGCGTTTTCACAGTCTTAACTTGTGCGGTTTTGCCATTCCCTAAAATGTATATTGAGTAGATGCATGGCAAAGGAAAACGAAAGAAAGCAAGAGCAGGTCTTCCACGTTAATCAGTGCTGCAGCTTCGTACGCTAGTGGCTCATCAGTACTACTGACAGGCAAGATCATAACGTTAGTCAGTCAGCAGACAGATGCCTTACAGTTTTACATTGTAAGTTACAGTATCTGCTTGATTATTTACCTGCCAAAAGCCTGCAGCACTTAGGTTGTGTGTATGTGCGTCTGCTAGTGAAAATGCCATAGCATCACTTGCCCTACAGTACCAACAAAGAGTCTGTACCTGTTGCAGTAATTATATTAGAATTTTGCATGCTTGTAAAATGCGAGCTGATTATCTTTTCGTTGTAGTTGTCAGTCAAAGCAGTTAATGATGAATTGTCAAGGGGACACAGCTGTGTGATCAATTCATGCATTATCTGGCCTAGGTGTCCTATGTCATCCGAGATGAGGTCGAGAAATACAATCGCAATGGGGTAAATGCGCTGCAGCTCGACCCCACTCTGAACCGACTTTTCACGGCAGGAAGGGACTCTATCATCAGGATTTGGAGTGTCAATCAGCACAAGGTATGGCCTCTTTTAAGACATTTGGCACTTGTAATACCAGAGGAAAAGAAATGCTTTTACAACAGCTCAAATCTTAAATTGAACTCAATTATGTCTTTTTCTTCAAATTAAGTTTTTTTTTTTTTTTTGAAGAACCTCTGCCAAAATGACTTTGTTGCTTTTCAGCAGGACCCCTACATAGCTTCAATGGAGCACCACACTGATTGGGTCAACGATATTGTTCTCTGTTGTAATGGAAAGACTTGTGAGTGAAGGCATCATTATCTTCTGTCAAACGTGTTATTATTGTTATTTGTTATTATTGTTAGTGAATAGCTGAGCCAAAGTGATCAATACAGATCTTTGCTGTCCTGTCCCTTATCCACATCTTTGATTGTTGCTTTTATGCAGTGATATCAGCCTCTTCTGATACTACAGTGAAGGTGTGGAACGCACACAAAGGCTTCTGCATGTCAACGTTACGGACACACAAGGTTGTATTTTCATGGAAGTTACAGCACAGTTGCAAGAATGTATAGCAGGGTTGGGGAACCTTTTTGGCATCAAGGGCCACTTCAGTTTTTCGAACTTGTTTCAGGGGCCGGACTTTTTTCACCGCAGAGCTAGGCACATGGAATTAACAAGCGTGAATCATATTGAAGATCCAAAGAGTGGTTAGGTTACATGTAAGAACATACCTCTAGCCAGAGCACCAATAGCCTACTCAGCAACAATTTTCTACACTTCTACAGGCCTAATTTACAGTATTAGGCTACCTACCTACAACATGGAAGTCCAAGCCTAACATTTTCAGTCTCAGTGTCACATTCTGAAATTTCATTTTTACATATATCTCTCCATTGGAAGCATGC
>JASCQY010000080.1:14206516-14217852 GCA_030264315.1 Sardinella tawilis | reverse complement strand
CTGCCAGCTACAGGGCACACAAGCACACACACACACACACACGCACACACGCACACGCGCACACATGCCCACACGCACACACGCACACACACGCACACACGCACACACACACACACACACACACACACACACACAAACCACTTAGCATGCTACTTCCTTTTTTATAGAACTGCGCAGAGGGCCTGGATGCTTAAAAATATGACCATATGAGGTATTCTTTCTCCACTGATTTTGCAACTGTCGTGACAAGAAACTGACTTGAGCCTGTCTAAATTTAATTTCACATCATGAGCAGCTATTGATAGCTCTAAGTGTTAACCCAAACAACATAACAGCATGATATAATTTAAATTCTAAAACGGATAGTTCCGGTCCTTGATTATGATCGATAGAAATGCCCTCAATAGTGCGGTATGCCCCTGATATAGCATGGCTGAGACCGCATTTCGTTTCACATGAACGCACTTAGAATGCGTTACTGTAACGGTCAGCTCAGTACAAACCTGTTCAAAGTTGCTTTAAGTTGACACCATTTTGATGAAAATCTACTTACTTTGAAACTATTCTATTCAATTCTATTTGAAAACATTCTCTGAGGAAGAATGGCTATTTGCAGATGACAAAGTTACATTATATTATATTGAAATAGTAATAGATGAATATATAGCTGAAATAGTCATTACTGTCAGTTGATTTTGCACCCATTTTCAAGCCAGCCTATACAGTTTGTGGTAACCGTTCAGAAAAGCAATACGCCCGTTGGGTCTGTTTTCCACTGTGGACAGAGCACAGCAGAGGGGCTTTCCATAATGACACGCCTCAGCTGTGCTGCAGCACATGCATGCATGGCTTAGAAGGATCTCTCTGGGCTTCCTGCACCCTGCAATAAGGATATCAGCACATCCACTTCATGACCATACAGTAAGGCTACACTGAACCAGTTTCCGGAACGTTCTGTGTGCTTCCTTTTTCTGCCATTTCGAGTGTGTGGTACAGTTCATCCTGTCAGCAGAGAGGCATGGAGGGGAAGTACTTACGCTCCACGAAGTAGGAGCTGGCCTCGATCTTCCACACTATCTGGCCTTTGTGGGAGCCGTTCACACCACGGTTCTTGTAGTCCAGAAAGTTCTCTGACAGGACTTCGTCTAAAACAAGGGCAAATGAAAAAGGCATTGGGATTGATTATTTAGTATACATGAACAAGCAAGCCTCTCTATGCTACAGTATATCTGTATTAGAATGCTATGAAAAAGAATCTAGCTTGTGCACCTTATGTTTCTCTAGGCATGTCTTTGTGTACTACATGCCCATGGTTAGCGTGTGTGTGGGTGAGTGTGTGTGTGTGTGTGGGGGGGGGGGGTGAGAGAGAGAGACAGAGAGAGAGAGACAGAGAGAGAGAGAGAGAGAGAGAGAGAGACAGAGAGAGAGAGAGAAACACACACAAACTCTCACAATTCCCTCATGTCAACAAGCTTCTCCCTTGGGCTCTCACACACACCTCATATCCTCTCTCACACAGACACATCTGTTTGGCTGCCTGTCTGCACTAAGTCACTTCTTCTTCTCTTCTCTTGCTCTCTCTCTCTCTTCCCCTTTCACTCCTCTGCTCTCCCTCTGTTTTCCCTATATCCTGTTCCCCCTTTCTCTCTTCCTGTCTGCACATCCTTCCTCTCCCCTCTCTTCTTTCTCTCCCATGCAGTCTCTCCATCCTCCTCATTCTTCTCTTTCACTCCACTAAGCCCTGCTCCATCCACTCCTTTTCCCTGTCTCCTCCTCTCTATCTCTGTCCTCTCTACCTCTCCTCCTCTCCTCCTCTCGAGCTTTTCTCTCCTTTCTTCTTCTCTCCTCTCTTCTGTCACTTTATCTCGCTTTTGACAGATACAGATATCTGTACTATACATCATCTCAGTGGTCTGTCTGCATGAATTGATGTCACTGGATCTTATCTCACACTTGCACACTCGCTCTTTACAGATTTGTAATTCTGTGATATAACCCAGCATGCCAGGATACCCAGAATGCCACAGGCACAAGGATACAATGGCAAGGAAGACAAAAAACAAAACAACAACAGCAACTTGTACTGTTATAGTGCTAACTCAAGTCAGAGCAGGTGTTGCTGAGTCATGTGTTTGAGCGCGGCCCTGAGGAGGAACACATACAGTAGGCCTGTGAGTAAGAGAGGGTCTACAGTCATTCATATAGTCACTCAAACAAGGGACCATTGTTGCACTGTCTATGTGTTGCCTAACCTGACACAGACGCAGACGTAGAAGAAGTGTGGGAGTGCGAGATAAGATCCAGTGATCTTGGTGGCGCAGGTGGTAGAGGTGCCGTTCGGCAACCAGAGGGTTGCAGGTTCGAGCCCCGCTCTGCCTGACCCCCATCGAAGTGTCCTTGAGCAAGCACTTAACCCCAAATTGCTCCCGGTGGTAGATTGGCACCTTGCATGGCAGCTGCCACCACTGGTGTGTGAATGTGAGGCATACATTGTAAGTGGCTTTGGATAAAAGCGTCAGCGAAATGCGTAAATGTAAACATATTTTGTTGCTCTGCTGTATCTTGCTCAGGATCCAATGATCTTTGACTGCTGAATGCAGCTGCCCTGCAACTGAATACTGCTGTCCTACAATTCCCATCCTCCCTTGCTTCTTGATCAAGCCTCTCTGATGACTCTTGTATAATTATGTATGGGTTCCCAATATAGTCAGCTCCATCAACACACTACAAGTATGTGTGTGCAGTATGGAGCATAGTGCAGCCCCTTCTACACAGTGCAGTGTGTGCATACTACAGTACGAGGACTGCTTTTACACAGCTGGGTGGACATTGTCATCATCAGCACGTACCGATGAGGTACATCCCGATCCAGTCCCCGGCGTCCACCTCCTCCTTAATGTCCCAGCTGAGGGTGATGTCCTGCGATTGGCCGATGGTGTACTGGGCGGCGCTGACAGCCAGTGTGGAGCGGCTGTGTGACGTCACCAGGTCCGTGTCGCTGGTGGAGCGCGGCAGGCCTGCCAGGTCCTCGGGAACGCCATTCTGGAAGTCCACATTGGGGAACTGCTCCGGGTTGAAGCTGTGTCGGATCGGGTCCTTGGAACGCCGGCGGCCCTGGGAGACGCGTGACGGGGAGGCCATGATGGCCAACCCGAGAATCCGGTTCTGGTACAAGTTCTAGGTGTTAGAACAGAAGAACAGAGTGTGACTAAGCATAAACATGAGCAAGGTCATACTGAACAAACTCATTGAAGATCTGCTGAGTCTATTTGAAACTGAAAATGAAAATTGAAATTAAAAAAGGGTAAAGGGTAACAATATCAGTAACATCTTAATAGAGTCATTGAGTTATTTCACAAAGGTCCACTTACTGTGCAGTCTACTGGTAATTTGAAAATCTGATAACACCACACTGCTCACTTAACAAAAGGAAACGGGACTATTGTCACAGTAATGTGACTAAACAAACCATTGATTTCCCTTTTAGGGACACTCAAGTTTAGCTTATATTATCTTATTTTTTTTACTTATTCATACTAGTGGTCAAATAACACAATGTCCTTGACCTTGGACACAAAGACAAGGTACACATGATGGGCCTGCTAGAATGCCTTAGTCCAATTACATTTGGGCAGCATGCACAGTAAATCTCTCTATAAGTGACAGTCATCTTGAAGGATGTGTGAGGCCTAACTCTGCTGACAAGATCGGCGTAATGAGCAGCGTGTATTGGGCCATTTTGGAAACAGCCATGGAGTGTGTACTTCCACAGAGCAAGGCTGTGACTCAGCTCAATACAGTATCTGTATAATGTCAGGTTAGCACACATTACACATTATGAGGCTTACTAACCAGCTGCCCTTCTGTGAATCAGCACACATACAGTAAAGGTCACAGAGAAAGAGAAGCATAACGTGTGAACACTCGGTTCATGCTGTGCACGGAGCACACGGGAAAAAGGCTTCCTACTCGTCCTGTGGGGCTCCAACCACATCCCGTGTTATTCACACTTCACAGGAGCTTGCTCAAGCAGCACATGCATCTGTAGTACAGTATCTGTGTGTTGGCCAGAACAAACGGGCTTGCTGGTTAATCCTCATGCACTGCACTGACCGCATCCAAGTGTGTGCGTGAGAAATGATGTGGTTTTCGGGGTGCTGTTATTCAAGCGAAATGGTTAGTTAGTTTTACTGTTACTAACCCAGGATGTCAAATGTAAAAAAAAAACAGAGCAAAACAGTAAACACATTTTTTTGGGCACAGTTGTGTGTACTGTGGTGTGACGGTGGGTTTCTCACGGTAGTCACAGACAGTTCAGACTGCGCTGACTCTAGAGCACTAGGGCAGAATGTGTGGTTAAAAATGTCTCCAAACAGAAGGGCAGTGAAAGAATGAAAACACACACACACACACACACACACACACACACACGTACGCACACCCACGCCCACACACACACACACACACACACACACACACACACACACACACACACACACACACACATACATACATTTATGCAGATACACGCACACACGCACACACACACACACACACACACACGTTTACCTTTTCTCAGCTGGATCAAAGCTGCACATCTCAGCATTCCCGCTCCTGCTCTATGACAACACCCATGTACTGTGTGACTCAAGCTACTTCCTCTCAGTACCCACACCCACCCGCGTTTCCAGTACAGTATGTTGAAACTCTGCCAGTGGAATTCTCCTTGCCACCCTGTCTCCCTGGAGCTAGTGTGCTACTCCTAGCCTCTGAGGTTTATCTCACTCCCACGAGCAGGGGTGTGTGTGTGTGTGTGTGTGTGTGTGTGTGTGTGTGAGGGGGGGGGGGGGGGTTATAACAATTAGTGTGTGCGTCAGTGGGTTGTTGTCGTTAACGTCAGAGCAACGGTCTCCAAGTGGCACACTCCACTGCTACACCATGTGCTGTGCTGCGCCAGGTGTGTTTGTATGTGTGCACTGTGCTGTGCCAGGCGTGTGTGTGTGTGTGTGTACGCTGTGCTTTGTCAGGTGTGTGTGTGCACTATGCTGTGCCAGGTGCTTGTGTGTGTACGCTGTGCTGTGCTAGGTGTGTGTGTGTGTGCACTGTGTTGTGCCAGACATGTGTGTGTGTGTGTATGCTGTGCTGTGCCAGAATTGTGTGTGTGTGTGTGTGTGTGCACTGTGCTGTGCCAGGCGTGTGTGTGTGAAGGTGTGTGCTTGCGCTGTGCTGTGTTTTGCCAGATGTATGTGCTGTAGTGTGACAGGTTTGCCACAAGTGTGTTGTACTGTGTTTTGTCAGGGGTGTGTGTGAGTGCGTGTGCGTGTGTGTGTGTGTGTGTATTATGCTGCGCTGTGCTGAATGTAGGGTATTATGGTAACATACAGTATGCCCTCTGGGGGCAATGCCCTCTCTGGACAGCTTCACTCTTTCTGAATGTTTTCCTAAGAGAATTGAGATGGAAAGAGTGAAGTCTGGCTTGTCTGCAGTCGGTATGGCACATACAGTACATGTACTGTAGAAGTGCATGCTGTTAGTCTTGCGGGCTCAACGCGTGTCAGGCGATCAAGAATCCAGGAAAAGCGAACAGTAGGACATAAGACAAGGGACAGATCCATGCATTACTGTACATAGAGAGGGTTTGATCTTACGTGTATTCAAATCTGATTGGTCTTATCTGATTCGTTGCAAACTCATCCCAATGGGCTTGACATGGGCACCTCCTACTTTCCTCTTGATAAATTCAGCAGCACACAACATAAACTGTAGCTTGTGATTACAAAAGACGTGGCAATAACTGCATGCACCAGTCTTTTGTCATGCAAAGTGGTTTGACCACACAGATAGCATCAAGTAGACTATCTGACCCAGTTTTCACTTGGTCACACCATCCACAATATGATGCACTGAGCACAAGAGGAGGCACACTAATTCTTCAGAGCTGTCTACCATCTCCAATGGATCAATGTTATCACTCTCAGTGGTCAATACAGAGAGCCTGTGTGTGTGTGTGTGTGTGTGTGTGTGTGTGTGTGTGTGTGTGTGTGTGTATGTGTATGTTTGTGCTTGTGTTTGTGTTTGTGTTGTGTTTGTCTGTGTCCTTGGATGTCACTTGAGTTTATTCCAGGTCAGAACTGCACCCAAGAATCGGAGCCAACACGGAAATGAGAAAATTAGCATGGATTATACCAAGGCAAAGAACAGTAGCAGCGTGCAGGGAGAAGGGGGGAGAAGAGAAGAGGAGAAAGGGAGAAAGGGAGAGAGGGAAAGAGGAAGAGTGGTAGAGGGGTTGTTTTGGTTTAGTGAATTGTCTTATCTCTACTGAAGAACAGAGAAACTTGCAATAGTACCTACAGCACTGAAGCGCCCACTCAGAACGTAGGCAGGGCTCTACCGGGGCAATGCATCATGGGTAGGCACAGCATGTGGGCGGAGGACTCTGATAAGGTGAGATGGTGTAAGGTTAACTCTCAGGAGACAGACATTACACTCTTCACTTATATCCACTAAACACACACACACACACACACACACACACACACACACACACATGCATTCTGCCCACAACTGGCACGTCTGGGAATCTGAAAAGAGCAGTTGTGAGGGCACTGAAAGGTCAATCTTGACAAGGGCTGGGATGTTTGACCTAAAACACAAATTCACCAAACACACACACATACAGTACACACACACACACACACATACAGTACACAAAGACACACATACACACACACACAAACACACACACATAAACACACTATAACTGAGTTATGGATACACAGTAAGAGTAAAAAATGGTGACAAAACAAAAGATGAAGCATCTTCACTTAGGGATCGCTAACTTCACTGATGATAGGGGATAGAGTACGACTCCCCTGGCTTCGGTCCATGCAGGAGTAAAACACTACAGGGTGTATGTATGTTAAAAACAGCTTCAAGTGTTTGGTGTGGCTCAAATCTGACAGTCCAAGAATAAGTTGAATCTGAAAAAAAAAAACAACCCCCCCCCCCCCCCCACACACACACACACACACACACACACACACACACACTTGGAGTCGTTCCTGCCCCTAATATAAATAATGGGGGTAATCCTTCATCAGTGTGCTCAGTTTTGGAGCTCGTCCAGTCTTTGTTTTAATCTACGGTCATTAGGGTGGGCCTAGCGCTCTGACAATGGCACGGAAAGTGAAAACACAAGGCCAAACAAATACACAGCCTCGGATATGAGTTGTGGTCTCTTATCATGAGGCTATCAAAATGATAAGGGAAGACTAATTGGTTTGCTCTTTGAGCATGCCTCAATGCATCTGGCCCAAGCAAGAACCAGACCTGGTCTAGTCTCAGTTGCAAACTGAACATATGATTGACGTGTGTATGATGAGGACTCACCTGGATGACCTGGATTCTGGATTAGAGCAGTAAAAATGTTACACCCAATCCAATTCAATCCAATCCAATGCATGTTGTATGCTGTATGTTTACAGACCCAATGGGTGAAGAATCCCAAGGTCTTTTTTTTTCTTTATTTGACCACCAGTCAATAAAGTAATAAGTGTTACTGGTCAGAAGAAACTGCCATGGATAACACATAGAACACACAGCTAAACTCCAGCCTAAAGGATATCCAGGAGAGATCTGGGCCAAATCTAGGCCAAATCAGGGCCGAATCCCTCTCAGTCATCTGCCTAATGGAGAGCAAAGGACTGTGGGTTGCACATGATGTTCCAGCTATCACTGACTCTCTGCCAAAATGATCTTCCTCTCTCACTGACAAAATGAATTACAGGCGTATAAAACCTGTCAGACCATTACATTAAATATCAGCGCCGAATGGCACAGCAGTCTCCTCTCTTCGCTGCCTCTGCTCAGCTCCCCTTGGGCAATCAATCAGAATGAACAGCCTTGGCTAAGGGCCCTCGCCGACTCCCAGCCATATGCATGCAGGGGAAAGAGTGGAGGAAACTTAATGCACTCATGAGAGAAGCCCCTAAGCCCCTCCCTGTCCTCTCCTCCACTGCCTGAGGTCTGAGGAAGAAGGAGGTATTGCACTGCCTGACATCTCCCACAGAGAAAAGCAGTGGCAGAGTTAGCTCAGCACTCCAGTTAGCATGTACTAGCACTTCATTCAGGCTCAGGGTTCTAAAAAGGTATAGCCTGGTCAAATGCAATCAAAATCTGCCTCTAGTATCAGCAAGAAAACACTCTCTGTGAGCCACGTGAGAATGTGAGGGACTTTGACGTTCCGTCACATTTTAGGGGGGTCCAGTATACTGCAGATACATTTACGTAGGCCTGCATGAATTCAACGACTGAGCAATAGTATTGTTTTTTGTTTTGTTTTGTGGTCTTTCTTGTGTCTCTACTAACATTGTTTTGCTTTGTGCTTTTACTGTTTTGCTTTAGTTACTTCTGTTTGACTGGTAATTAAGGAGAACCGTCAGTTTCCATTTCCATGACCACGACGGAAACTTAAGAGCAAAAGCCTGAGCTTTTTAGTTTATGTTTTCTTTCCCCCCATCATCAGACGAGCGGTGTTCATCGCTCGGCCATCCCACAACCGCCTCAGCGGTGTCCCTGCTCCGGCAGGATGACTCACGCCTCCATGCATTTTTTACACTGCTGGGAGGCAGCCTCAGCATTTTCACCCCCGCTCCCGCTCCCGCTCTCTTCTCTCTTCATCAGGCCGGGCCCACTCTGAAGATGGGCCCGCCCCGCATGCCTGCCACGCTGCCAGAGCAGAACAGCACTGCTCGACTGGAAACTGCCTTGTACAGCCCCCAATCAACTTCATTCAGATCACTGCCCTGCTGTGAGATTCAATGATTCAACAGGGGCTGAAGCCAATAGATCCTATTCCGTAGAGTAGACCCTGCTAGCCTACTGTAGGTAAAAAAAAAAAAAAACCTAGCGGCACTGCTAGCTGATTTCAATTTTCTCCTCAGGTCCGTTTGGCCATGGGCCACTGCAGCTCGTTTCTACTCCACGAGCCAATTACTGCCGCTATGTCCAGCATGGGGTGGATTTTATCTGGTTACAACCAATGATAGCATCTGAATTGCTATCAATGGCTAAACTGCAGATGTGTGTTTTCCTTGAAATTGTCGTTGATGGGAATGATGTGTGTGCTCCAGGATGCTTCCAAAGAGTTTTGGTAAGAGTGACAAGCTGCTAGTGCCCCTCGAGATCCAGCAATCAGTGCTCTACCCAACATCTTGATTGAATGAGGGACAATTTCCTAAGCTAAATTCATTTGAATTCAATTCAGTCTGGTTCAATCCTTGAACAATTCAGGTCAATTCAGGTCAATTCAATTCTCAATCCTAAATTCAGTTTAAAGGCTAACATTAAGTCTAGCATTGAAGAGCGATATGTACAGTACCACATGACAAAAGAGCTACCAGCTGTGATCTGACTGAGTGATCTGTGTAACTGAGAAGATCATCAGCTTATGTGGATGGATGGAAGCTCTAAGTGTAGACTGTTGCCTACAAAAACACAGGAAATTACACATTCTTATCCTTTGTGTTGAACTGAATGGGAATATCTTAATATAATTAAAATGGAAATACTATATGGTGTGTTGTGGTTAACACTGTAAAACTAAATCTGAGTACACAATAGGTGTAAAACAAACAAATAAGCAAACAAACAAAGAAACAAAAACATAAAGAAACAAAACGGAGAGAAAAAAGAACAGCAAAAGGAATTCATATGGTAAAAGGGAGATCCCTTTAGGTGCGTTAGTCTTACGCATGTTCCCATAGTCAGCCATTACAACCTGCCTAGCGCTCTTTAGAGTATGAAGCTGAGGAGACAACGATGACGACAACAACAACAGCAGAATCCCAGGCTAATTTCATTTCCTGTGCTCCCCCACCCCCACCCCCACCCCCACCCCACTGATGAATGGCACACGCAGACTTGGGAAGCCTCAGCCTCCTTGACTTCACCAACCACTGCCACCACCCACACAAAGGCCATGTAAGTAGTGTAATGGGGATATCAATTCAGAGTTGATCAAATTACTGAGCCATTCTGTTGCCAATTGTCAATCCCTGCCTGCTGGCCTAAGATGGATCATGACTCCTTTCATCAGGGCACATCCAGAGGTTATGGGAGCTTGGTGAGCGAGCTCTCCTGCTCTGCCTCTGATAGCCATGCACGTCAAGGGGCAGTCGGTGGCAAAGGGCTGTGGATATCTGAGGTCAACACAACCGATCATATAATATCTTGTGCTTGTTGATTGTTGAATCAACCAAAAGAAATGCACTGCAGATAAAATACAGTTTAGATTAAAAAAATACACTTTAGTCTCCCTGTAAAATCCTGAGAGGAGCAAGAAACGACGACATGCTGACTTGCAAAACAAACTGCATGGGGACGGCCTTGAGAAACACTCAGTGGTCGGCCTCCCTACCGTTTGTGGCGCTGTCATTTATTGATTCTCCTCCTTTCCACCTCACGTTGGGCCACCTAAGAGTGCACCCCGGGAGACACATGGGGGCTTTGCTCTCCTTGAGCCATTCCCCAGGGCGGTGGTGATGGAGGCGGATCAATAGGCAGCTGGGTCTTTCCCTACACGGAACTGCAGTGAAAGGCAGGTGATTCGATAGCATCTGGCCAATCTCTGATGGTCAAAATGATTTAACCTTTGACTGTTGTAAGCCATCATGTTGAGAGTTGTAGCCTATAGCACAGAGGTCTACCTGACATCTGATCTTTTTAGGCAGAGTGTATGTCTATTCAATCTGTACCAAACTAAATTGATGACGTTAAAATAAAAATACACTTCTTAAATTACAGATAAGGCAAATAAGACATGGCAAAAAAATATGATTATAAAATACAGCAATTCATCATCACCACTAACAGCTTCTTCAACTTCTTCAACAAACGCCTTTTTAAATTCCTTTGCCAAACTTCATGGAAATAAACTGTCAGTATACTGCTTAGTCATCCTTCTTCCCTTTCACAATTTTATCACACTGTTCATGTCAATAAGAGCCCAAACATTGCTGGAAGAATGAGGCTTACATAGCCTACATTCCGCCTGAGGAGCAAGGCATGGGTTCGACCTGGAAATTGTTTCACTCTGGAATAATCAGTAACAGTACAAGGATGTAGTGAGACCACGTTTTCCAGATTGACATCATACCGCGCCACATAGAACTAGACAGGCTATATGACAAGATTACTGGGGTGGCTACGCACGCATACACCTGGCGCGCGCTAGCACGCACACGCACGCAAGCACGCACGCACGCACACACACATACACACACACACACACACACACACACACACACACACACACACACACACACACACACACACAC
>JASCQY010000080.1:14180434-14198290 GCA_030264315.1 Sardinella tawilis | reverse complement strand
ACACACACACACACACACACACACACACACACACACACACACACACACACACACACACACACATGCATGCATGCACACACACACACGTACACACGCACATACAAACATGAATACATTCAGGCACACTTGCTGTAAAACACACCTGCAATATGTATACGTCTGTACGCATTCTACAACCTGGAGGACCTCACATACAGACAGGAGGTACGTTTTGAATTACAACACAAGGTAATTGTACCCTCTGTCTGGTTGTCTACAATTTCCTCTACAAAAGACAACACACCAAAGCCAAATAAGTACATCTTTATGAGATCCCTCCAGGCTGATATTTACATGCACCTCATACGTAGCTTGGAAAAACGAAAATACCTCAGCAAATGAATTTTTAATTTAAATAGTCATAACTTACAGTATAACTCATGATCATTTTAGAACTTACCTTAAAATAATCTAAGCTTAGTAGGGTCTCTCTCCCTCTCTCTCCCTCTCTCTCTCTCTCTCTATTTTTTATGGCCTAGGCTCTGTGTGCGTTTGCTGGTGATTAGAGGGTGAGTAAGCCATGGCCGCTGCACCGGCTGCTCTGCGGTGGCAAACCCACCCCGGCGAGGCGGCTTTCATCTGAGCCACCACATGAAGCCCATCGTCGGTTAGCTAATCATCCAGTGCACTGGAGCAGCCGGCAGCCTAGCGCGAGGCAAGGGGATGGGATGGGATGGGATGGGGGGGAATGGGGGGTTGGGGGGTGCTAACCTCAGGGCAAGGTTCCAGATTTACACAGGTCTGGTATTTATGCTGTCTTCTAATCCAAAAAGGCAAGGCATCAGTGCGAGTGGTGGGGGTGGTGGTAGTTGTGGGGTTTCCACAATCAATTCCAGCTGATGGTGAATGCCTTTGCATTTATCACACCAGTGTTGGGGTGTAATGAGTTACATGTAACGAAATTACTGTACGGAATTTAATTACAAAATAATAGTAACAGTAATCAGTTACATTGCTTTGAAAAAAACATGCAATTAAATTAAAGGTACTTTTGGGAAATATCCAGGATTGAAAATTCAGTTACAACTGAATAGTTTTGCATTGCCATTTTGTTTTGTGCACAAAATTTACATCTGAAAGTTTAATACTATTAATCTGAAAGTTTAATACTATTAACTAATAAGACTGCCACAGTGCAGAGTGCATCACTGGAGCCTCTGAGAAGAAACAGTCACACATGGACAGGCACAGTTTCCTTCCTCTCACGCAGAACGTTTGACACTAATTTCTCACACCATCCTGTCTTTACCTCACACCCTCATTTTCAGCTTCCCCACATTCAGTTCAAAGAGCAAAAGGTGTGCGTTGAGACATGCAGGACATCAACAAACAGTTCCTGTCACTGACACTTTCTCTTTTTTGACCTCCACCCAACTGATAAGCCCTTGACTCTAAAACTCAAGTGTCATCTTACATTTGCAAGACACTGTTCCTCTTTCTCTGAATTTACCCTTATCTCCACATCACAAAGGAAAGCTCTGCCCTGCCAACTGCAGATGTGCATCCCAAACACGCATCCAGCTGTGCTAGTACTGACTTCATACCAATTCCATAGCAGGACTTTTTTTGACACTTTCTGCACAGCCTACAGAACATTTTTTGCAGTAGGTGACTTTGACTATTACTAAGAGACATGACTAAGATTTATTTGATCATGTACAGACTGAATTCTTAAGTCAATGTGTCATTTATGATGTTTAAAAATGTTGCATTTTATCACATGCAAACAAAAATATGTCCATATCAGCATACCATTAACCACTCTGCTCTCTTAAATGTGCACGTAGGGCTTATAAAAAGACTAAAAAAACCAACAACAATCGAACAAACAAACAAACAAACAAACAAACAAAAAACATTAAAATATCACTTCATCACTCAGTCATTGCAAAAGCTGCAAGAGGTGAAGCCCCTGAATCTGATTCTAAATGTCACATCTGCACACAGTGCAGCAGCATCATGATTGCAATTACCAGGAGCAAATACAGACTGGAGCCAAGACCACTATCAAAGACTTGGCAAAGTCACAATACAAGTAAGTGTGTGTAGTTTAATAGGGCTGTAAATAGCTGAGTGTCACTGGGTTTTCTCACACGCACACACACACACATACTGACACACATACAGTATACGTAAAGTACACACTCAATTGACACACATTGAAAGTACACACTTGCATGCAGAAACACACTGAATCTCTCAGAGATCAAGTTCCATCTACATATACACACACACACACACACACACACACACACACACACACACACACACACACACACACACAGGGAAGGCCGAGAGCTAACATGCAGATGCAAAGACAGATGCTGCTATGAGTTGATCATAAACTAAAGTCAGGGATGTTCTCTCTCTCTCTCTCTCTCTCTCTCTCTCTCCCCTTTAACACCCTATAATAGGGAGCCATATCTGCCATCTGAAACAAGTTGTGCTGCCCTCCACGACCAAACAAAATTGGTTTGACTTGCATTCAGTCTTTCCGATGGTAAAATATGATTCAGTCCTGAATATTTTCTCCAACTGTAATTTACCCCAATTCCTCTTGACCTCAGAATGGATATGTGGCGCTACATGCAGTCACAGGAGAACTTGTAATCAACCCTACAGTTCACGGCACCAAGTTGTTTCTGGGGTGAGGCTGATGATTTTCTGCTAACTTTCTTTCATTCGTTTGGCTACAGTGTGGTATTAGCAAGGAGACTGTTAGACTGCAAGCTAAATAACTCGGACGAAATAAGTTCCCACCATGGAACAAAAAGAAATGGAATGCCAACCCATAAAAAGTTTACGGTAGGTAACAGGCCTCACACAAACAAACAGTGACTTAGGAGAACTTATACTCTCAGTAAAAGTTTTGCCTAGCAACGATCATTTCCTATTACACAGACAAATACACACATACACTCACACACATGCATGCACGCACGCACACACACACACACACACACACACACACACACACACACACTCACTCACACACACACACTCACTCACACTCTCTCTCACACACAAACACGCACACACTGGCACAGTCATACTGAGAAAAGTTCTTCTCTCTATATGACCCAGTCTGACGGTCTTTGCTTCAGAGTCACGATAGAGACGACACACAGCACAGTGTGTCTGCCTCCTGTTGGCCAAGCACTAAAAAAAGATGAATCAGATGCACAGCTGACCACAAATATGGCTCCTTAGCGCAAAAATATACCACTGTGCATACATGGCCCTCTGTGAGAGGACTTTGAAGGGAGTTACTTAAAATTACGCTCCATGTAACTACCAGCTAAGATGATGAGGGGTATAGAGGATATCATGTTTGCCTCCTGGGAGAAGCTGTGGTCAAAGGGCTTTCGATTCGACTTTGTGAAATGTAAAGTGCATGTACATGTAAATGAAGAATAGGAAATCACTGTCATTTACAAGAAGTTCTGACAGAGGCTTCCTAGAACTTCCTGTCTTATAAAGGTGCGATATCTATCTATATTAGATTATTTATAGTTCAAACTAACATTACTGTATACACTCTTATAATGCGTCAAGTGTGTACTTACTTTGATGGGCTCAGTTATAAGAGACATTCCAGTGAAGATAACTCCTTCATATAAATCTAACATACTGTGACTGAGGTGTGGTTGATGTACATGGTATTTACTGAGAGCCTTGTAGGGTAGTGAACCAATCTTAACTTACATTTGCTCCAGGTGGCCCAGGTAGACCGTCTGTTCCAGGCAGCCCAGGTTCTCCCTGGAAAGAGTTAACAGAAATATGGACCAAGGGTTTAGTCAAAACAAACTCCCTCTCTTGGATGATGTTCTTTGTAGATCATGTACTGTACTAGAACTTTACTGGGTAGAACCACAGTGGTATGACATTTATCCATGACTGGAACACCAAACCGCAGGCCTTGCTTGCAGCATGGCTTCAGTTCTACTTCGTGACACTGCCGAAGATAAACAGGTTGGCCCTTTACATGTCCAATGTCTCTCCCACCAAAGCCACAACATGCAGCTCTGAGGGGAATTACTCAGTTCTGTCCCTAGGCTTACCTTTCCTTTTCCCAATCACTACCTATTCCCACTTCATTTCTTCCCAAATCCTGTCCTGGGTCACTTCCTTGAGAGACTTCCCTTGTTATTACTGTATGTCAGATCCTAACGCTGTGTTGATGGCCTAGCTCAAATGAGCCAAAAAAGTGTCATGTCCTGAATGTCTATCCTGTACATTTCTAACCCTTCTCCCTAGAGCTAAAAGTCACTGTGGTGCACAGCTAAGTGGTGACCTTTGTGTTCCCTTGTGACATTAATCTCTGGTTCCCCACCCGCCTCTGTCTGAGACAGGAGAAATGGCCCATGAATCAGCCATTCTCTCGAGGGAAGGGAGCAGCACTCAATGAGCCTTGGGCAGAATGATTGTTGTTATTAGGGGTGTGAGGATAACCACATATACAGACACACACACACACACACACACACAGACGTCCTTACCGGCGGTCCAGTTTCGCCCGGTGGGCCCTGGGCCCCTGTCTCCCCCTGGTTTGCCTATGGGGTAAGTAAATGGAAGAGCGGTTGAAATCAAGCGTGACGATTCTACAGAGTTTGTCTTAAGTCAACTTATGCACTCTTAGCGCCCTCTGGGCAAAACACACTGTAGCCAACAGCACAGAGAAGTTTCATCTGAGTTCCACACTTTTCTTTACCTTGGTCCCTGTCAGGCTTATCTCATTCAAGTCTAGGTGGGAATATCCTGGACCCTAAAAAAGCAGATCAGTTTAAGTTATGGAATCATACAGTATATATGCTGTACATATTTTAACAGAGTCTGATGCACTGTGTTGCCTACTGAATAACACCAGATACAGGCAGTAGATGTTTCATTTGTAATTGCATTATGAATGAATAGCTCTGCAGACTGCAGAGTTAATGAATAAAATCATCTGTCATTAATTAACATGGTGTCAGATTGGGTCTTACTGTGGGTCCTGGAGGTCCTGGAAGCCCTGGGGCTCCTGTGTCACCCTAGCGATGCCAAACATGAAAGATAAACATGAAAGACTATGAAAGACTATCGCAATGATATTTTACACAGTTTGGGTGTTCATGTATTCAAAACATTCATTTGCATCCTTCCATTCAGCAATTCGCTGAAAAACAATGACCCTGACAATTACAAAAGTGATCCGTTTCTAACAGAAACTCAAGTTGGCAAAGGTATTACAAAGCAATCGTACAAGACTACAACATCACAGACCATAACGTCACAGGAGGAGGTTGTCAAGTCAACACTTCACTATGAGATGTTTACCTTAGGTCCGCCAATCCCCCTCTCCCCCTTCATGCCCTGTTGGCCTGATTCACCCTGCGACAGACAGACAGGCAGACAGACAGACAGGCAGACCATCAGTTACCGTACCTCAGATCAGTTACAGTGCATCCCATCCCAGGACCTACAGCACAGAGTTTGTGTGCCAAGAACTGTGGGCCAACTTTGGGTCACCAGTGCTAGAATGGGTGTAAGATGTCAAACCTCTATGTTTGCTAGCTGTGACTCAGGAGATACTCCAGTCCACACACACCAAGTGCAGAGCTCTCACCTTCTCTCCACGCTTCCCAGGCTCACCAGGATATCCACGCTCACCTTGCTTCCCCTTCACAAACACAAATCAAAAGACCATCAAATCAAATCCAGTCAAATCAAAAAAGACCATCAAATCAAATCCAGTCAAATCAAAAAAGACCATCAAATCAAAACCTTTTCAACCTTTTACCCACGATTCTAGACAGAAGCTTTCTACTTGCACTTATACTGTGCATCACACAATCCCAATAGACAGCGTTGTTCTAACACTAGTATCACACCTACAGACCTCAGCGTGCATGATGAGGGCCATGCAGTGTTTCCTTCGCTTTGTTGTGTAAGCAGTACAGTATGTTTGCGCTCTAAGACCGCTCATGAATGGAGTAAAATATGGGTGTCATTTAGAGAAGACAGCGTGTAGTACTCACAGGCTTACCGTCAGGCCCTGGGGGACCCTCTCGACCCTTCTCACCACGAAAGCCCTGCAAGGTTTAATCATGTCAGTGCAACAGTTTCATTTCATTCATTCATTCAGTAACCCAAGCAACAGCATTAGGTGTTCATCATTCATGCAGTCATCCATCAGTTAAAAAACTCCTTAAATGGCAAATACTATATTATATGACAAATCATAAAGTTTACGATAGTGTTTGCTAATCACCATAGGTCCAGGGAGACCAGGAGGGCCAGGCTTTCCAGAGGGACAGTCACAGTCTCCCATGGCCACAGAGCGATCAGAGGGGCACTGTGGAGAACAGACACTTCACACCATGGTTCATGCATTGCAAGTGCGTAAGGCCATTATATCAATCTGCATGCATCCTTTATTTGGTAGTTTTACCCCTCACTGTCTCAGTAGAACCGTATGGCTTAATATTTATAATGACCAAATGGAACAGAATCAAAGGGACTTACCCGACCATCATTCTGCCAAGACAGAAGCAAAAGCAACAGAGACATTAGCAATTTATATTGACACAATCAAGCATTTGGAAATAATGTGTTATTGCTGTAAAATCAAATACTGTGATAGCAGTTCTCAACACTTAGCTATGAAAAAGATCCTCTTACCACTCCATAGATTTCACAGGCAGTCTCTCTGTCACTTTGCCCAGGGTCACAATATAGTCGCAATTTCTGAATGATAATCTGAAAAAAAAACAAAAAACACAACAGGAACAACATTTTTTTTGCACACATTTTCTTAAAAATTCACAAGCCTTTCTCTGACCTGGAGATCTGAAAGAATTCCACCCTGTTGCTTATGTCACCGCAGTTCCCCTTAATATTATTACAGCAGACACCCCAGTATAAATAGAAGTGCATGACCAAGCCTTGCCAGATACTGTGGTCACACTGGGGAGCCTCAAACAAGCCTCATAGCAATTCCTCAGACATTCACTTGCCAAAGGATGACGCTAGTGCGTGACTGCCTGACCGCACAACCGGCCCAGCATGGCTCCACTCTCTTACCGGGACGGTGGTCTCCAGGCTGACTTTCTTGGCCACCTGCGTGCGGCCGCTGATGTAGATGGGCACCACCGGGTCCAGGAGCTGCTCCTCGATCTGCACGTCATCCAGGAAGCACGTGACACGCCTGGGCTTCACAAGAAGCTTAAGCTGATGCCAGTCTGTGTTGAAGAGTCTCTGTGGAGGGAAACGTGGGTAGTTTTTGGGGTTGTTACTGCTGCTGTTTTTGGCAAGGACTGCAAAGTATGCGAGGATTTTTATTTTCTTTCCACGGCATATGGCTCTGGTCTGACTGACAATATTTATCCGTTCTTTAAATAACGTATAATTGCTTGCCATTAATAAAGACTGTGGTCCTTTAACTGAGGAACAAACTTTTCCATTTGAAATTGAAACTTGATACTGTTTCTCTGTCAGTGATAATGGGCTTGCCACTGATGACATAATGTAAGAAACATCTCTACTTTCTCTTGGTTAATCTGAACTGCTACTGTAAATACAGTTATATCACAGCGGTAATCTGACTTCAAAAATGTAACCATAGCCACAGGCTAACCCAAATATACCTTTGAGATAATAATATTGAGATAATACACCTATAATCTCACTTTAATTAGCAAGGTATAAATCTGACAAACAATTCCAGTAGTATGCTAAGTAGTATTTAAATATAATTTAATCCAGACTGTCGTTGGATTTTACCCACCTTAATTCCACCATGGTTGAATATGACCGACTGTTCTTTCTGCAGTTCACTGGTGCTGGTGAAGGTCACCGACTTCTCAAGACCGTTCAGGGTCACAGCTACCTGCCTCAGGCCCTCTCGGGACAGGATCCTCCACAGGTCAAACTTCATCTGATGGGCTGGGCTCTTCACACGCAGTGTAGCCACAAACACATATGAGGGAGGCAGGCCTTCCGGAAAGAGAGCTCTGGAGTGGAGAATAGGAATGTTACTAAGCCTACCAGCAGGCCTACCAGTGCAGTAATGAGTGTCTTATTACCGTTTGCATTAGTCTTTTACACTTTCCTATCTCAGATAACTTAACCCAAGACCTTGATTATTTGGCCTTCTCTATCAGCTGAACAAAAGTGTTTCATTGAATAATTTATTTATAGTAATTTATAAGATATAGAGCCGTTACAACACACCGCTTCTATTGATGGACAAGATCTGAATGGAGGCAAGTCACCTGGTGCTGAGCGTGATGTCCATTCGAGCGCTAAGCTGATAGGCTCCCTCTGTGATGAGCGAGCCCTGGACCTTCTTGGCACTCATGTCTATTTCCATGCCACTGAGCAGGTCAAAGCCCTTCTCATTGCTATCAGCTATCCTCCGTGGACACACAGACTCTGCAGTAGAGGATGTTTACATTTTACTTTTCAGTTCTCATAACAGACTGCTTGGGATTGACTTGCAGTAGGCCCTGACAGCACATGATTTTGACAAAGCACAATAAAAATACCAGTGTTTCATCTATGGTACAGCCAGAAAGCCAGAATGACAAATTAGGGCTGCCGGACCTTCACAGTTTAATCCACGTGTGTGTGTGTGTGTGTTTTTTTTTTTTTTTTTGTAACAGCCTTAACAGTCTACACTGAGTTTTCAGCACACTAGTATAGTATCAGTGTTCATTTCCCCCCCCCCCCATTAGACTTATATTGGGAACAGGTGGTAGGATGATAGGTGGTAGGGTTTCAGGATCAAGTGAAAGTAAAAATGGGTGGAAACACAACACAACATCATAAATATATGTTGGGGCAACAGAACAGACGGTTTACGAGACGCCAAGTACCACATTTAGACCAAAAGCGATCTTTTAAGTTTAATTATAGCTGGCTACAATGACTTCACCCACCTTCACAGAGTTTCTGCTCCATCACATCTTTTATATTTCCAATTGAGGTGTAGTCCTCTGTATATAGTACATAGGTGGAGGGAGGGTTGTTGGCCATTGAGACTAATTCAGAGTTGGTAATTTCGTTCCCAACGCCCACGGCAAACAACACGATATTTTGGGCTTTGGCCTCCACTGCAGCGTCCACCACGTCATCCTGCGAACGGCCGTCCGTCAGCACGACCGCGATGCGGTTCCTGGCTGGCAGTGTGCGGTTGTGCGAGGAAAAGACGTGATCAGTGGCGAACTTTATGGCGCGGCCGGTTTGAGTCTTGCCGCCAAGGTAGCCTATGGCAGATATGGCACTGAGAAGGGCCTCGGTGCTCTGATGCTGTCCGAGGGAAATCTCGAGACGCGGAGTGTCACTGTACTGCACCACGGCAACCTGTGTGTGAAGGGAGCTGACGTCGAAACCGCTGGTGATGTCCATAATCCATCTCTTGGCCTTCTCAAAATCTGGCACTCCCACACTGGAGGAGCCATCAATAATGTACACCAGATCATTAGCGGCAGTACTGCATCCTGTGAGTGTGAGAGACGGGCCATAACAGGTGTTCAGCAAGGCGGCCCACAGAAGCTACCTGGCAGCCAACTTTACTGAAACCATCCAATTTTACTGACAACTTTTTGGGTGACACATTACTTCATCTGACACTTTCCACTGTCATAGGAGAAAATGTTCATTATTTAGGCTATAACACCACAGCAGGTTTACAATGATTACAAGTGTCAAGACAAAAAACAAACAAACAAAAAAAACAGGTTCAAAAGAGATGTTTCCGTACCTGCTTGAATGTCCTCCTCTTCTACTCCCTTCACATATGGCAAGAATAGGCAAAGCAGCAAAGGTTCTAAGGTCCATGTCCTCATTGTATGCCAACAAGTGATTTAATCTGTCTATATGAACTAGGAAAAGTAAGTAGGCTAAAGTGACACAAATGTCAGATGATATTCCATAGGTTCACATGATATGTATAAAGTCAGCATAACACCTATAATATTTTGTAAGCATGTTAGGAGACATAGACTATAGGCTACCCTGGGCCTTATGCTTTAACATCATGCAGCTAAAGTCATGACACAAGAATATGTCAACCAAATGACTTACCTTTCTATAAATATTAATAAGGCTCCAATTCACAGTGCAGAAAGTTCTATCACCCTGTCACTTACAGCTTGCCACTTCGAGTATTCGCATTTCTTGGGCTCTTGGTAGTGCAGAATAAGTTCCATGCAGTAGGCTGCTGTTCTCAAAAAAACTTGAGTAGGACAGAACACTGGCCGAGCCATTTTTATACTCCACCCATGCTGTCACGTGTTTCTTTAGATCCTGGATGAGAGGGTGCATGAGCGACAAGCCTCAGTGCAAGATGATGGAGGGCGGGAGGAGGGCTGTGGGTTAAGTCCTCCACAAACCAGCTTTAAAGCAAATCAAACGCTGTGGTTGCTACCCCCAGGCTCCAGGCTTGCCAAGGCACAGGGGCGGACTCTCAGACAGACAGAAATATGAATGGATAAAAAGAAAACTAACTTAGCTTCATAAAAGTGAATTTGATTATATTTGAATATAGAATAGGCTAATTGAATAAATTCACTGGATTACATCAGTTTTCTGTTATGACATGTAGTGTTTGAAGCATTGCTGCTGGCACAGTGTAGTGAGCAATGGTACAGCAGTATCCGAACTTTAAACTACAGTGTGTCCATCACAGACATTCTATGTCCCACCAAGCACCACGGACTACAACTATTTATTGCTGCATGAATGAAATGTGGGCTATCATGGTACATGTAGTGGGTTGTACTTTATGCTGCAGTGAGCTGAAAACCTATTCACAGATTTATTTTAAGTACCCCTTACAATTGCTCCACGTATCCCAGTTTGACAACCGCTGGTGTAGACAGTTTCAAGTCAGTAAACTAATGTTATTGTGTGCTGATCTCCTTTAAAATGAAAGTCTAGAAAGCAGATGCTTGGCTCTTCTTGCCCTGCCACCGGCCTGATGTGAATGAAAAACATCAGCACTGAGGAATACCACAGCATAACCAGAGATATGCCAACTTCCATCCAAACTCCCTTCTTGGCTTGGCATCCTGCTGTGTGGGAATGTGTGTACATGTGTGCATGTACAAGTGTGTCAAGTTTTTACTAATGGTTCTTCTTATACATACTTGGACCACAGATGTGTGCTCCGATCCACTGTTTAAACTAACCCTGTATGTGTTACCTAAGCTATTTTAGATCAAAGATGCCACAAGGACCACCCCTCCACCTTCCCACCCAGGGCACCATGGCAGGGGCGGAGTGAGGAAGCACATAAACACTTCTTCAGGTATTGTTTAATAAGGTTTAGACCCTCTGCTCCCTCAACAAATCCTTCAGAGACACAGTGGTTTGGTTTGGTTTGGTTTAGTTTGTTTATAGAAATGAGTGATGGTGTTCCATACAAATTCCTCTTTGTCTGTGTTGACTGTACTTCCAAGCAAAAGGCAGCTGAAATAATACATTTTTAAAGATAAACAGGAATCCAGCCAAACAACATACAGTATATATGGCAGACAGGATGGGGGATGATTTTAAATCAATTTGTTCTTGGCCTTACTGAAATATTGTGTTGCAGTGTGTTTGTGACAAAATGAGTTTTGAGACGTTCTCTGACCTCAGATAGATTTAGAACTATGTAGTCTATAATTCTTGGTAGACACTCTGGGCCAAAGTAATGTAGGTACAATAACAACAATAAACATCATTACAAAAATTAGCAGTTTAATTATATAGCCTACATGTAGTGATAATAGTAATAGAGTCAATAATAAACAGAGTCAAGAAAAATAATAAAACGGCAAACACTCATAACAATAATTAGGCCTGTACACATTTAGGCCCACTGCATAGGCCTATTCCAATAAGTGTTTTTGTTAGTGAAGTGCTGTTGCTTACTTAGATCAAAATTGATCATTGCAACCTTTAAACAAATACATTCTCTACACAAATACCCTATGCAATACTTGTCAAAGTTGATTTAGGCTATTTCATAAATATTTCATAAATATTCAAGCTTAGAACTCTACGATTGAGGTAGATTAGTGCCCTTTATGTGGATAGAGTGATGTATTACTGCTCTCTAGTGGCAATAGTTGAGAAGGATTATGAGAGGACATATTTTCAGACCACAAGATGGCAACACTGCCATGACCAAAATCAGGGCTATGGCCACTGATGAAAAATGTAGGTTATTATTCGACCTCTGAGCCTATGGGGCCATAGGTGTACTTTTAAAAATTATTAAAGCAAACCCAAATCACTGGATAATACATTGAAAATCATAAATACAACGAAACTTTGGGTAGGCCTATCTTTGTAGGCTAATGAGGTTCTGCTTAGATTTTTTTTAATTGTTTAGGCTACCTTATGGTTTTTGTTATGGTTTCTCTATCTCTCTTTGTTTGGATTCTGCATCCAATGTTCAGTCTATGTTCACCATCCCTAAGTGTAAACACCCAACAGGTGAAAATCTCGAGATCAAGAGGACCATAAAATGGAAGGTGTTGCCAGCCAGCAGTTAGTCAAGCATTGTGACAAACAATAACTCCCTACGCATTTCGAATCCTAGAACGCTATCCATGTGAAGCTGGGAAGGAAATGTGAGCATTTATAATTTTCTTACAAAAACACACTCCTCTCAGCACTGGGCCGTGGGAGATGCTTAGGACCCTGCAGTTTCGAAGGAGGGAGGGGAGGAGTTAAAAATGATCGACATAATTTTCTAGAGGCACGGCAAGCTGGAGAGCAAGTAAACTGGCTCCCTGACCACAATTAAACCGCCAAATGACAGCGCTTTTATCAGAATTACGAACAAAACTTACATTCCAGTGTTTGGAGGGAGATTGGGAGAAAGCAGTGATGCATTTTCGTCTTTGATATTTGCTTTTCAGCTCATCATTCAGAGTTGATAATGCTCAAGATGAAGCTGCCGATGAGAGCGGCGGAGGAGGGAGACAACTCCGTGGAAGAGGAGCAGGAAAACGACTGCAATTTCCACGCTCACCATTTAATTTCGAATTCGGTTCCGTATAACGGAACGGAGGACTCTGGGGGGAGACCGGCTTGCCCGCTTCCACAATTGAACAAGGAGGCGGTGTTCGAGTGGTTCGGATGGCACCTCAGCCCGGCGAAACGGATTGAGTTCATGTGTGGGCTTCTGCATATGTGCCAACCGTTTGAACTCCGCTTTTTGGGGTCCTGTCTCGAAGACCTCGCACGTAAAGATTTCTATATCCTCAGAGACTATGAAATCAAGGCGAACAGCCAGACTGATTTGGGCCTCCTCATGGATGTTACCGATCCGGTGGTCCATTCCAAATTGCTCGTATGTCTATCTCTTCTGGGATCTGAAAACAGGGAATGCGCAGGAATATTGTTTAGAACACTGAGCCATGTTTTTTCCTCTCTTGACTTGAAAAACTGTGGGGTTTCCCCATCCAAGCACGGGGATTCCGTACACGATCAATCCCACTACCCAACTAACGGAGGGGCCGAGTCTGGGAAAACAAGACCTTCACATCGACCAACGATGGAGATGGACCCTGACATTAACGTTAGTTCTTTAGAGCGGTTGGCTCTGCTCTTCACTATGGCATCCCTCCACCCGGCTTTTCCTTTCCACCAGCGAGAAACCATCAGGGTACAGCTGGACAACGTGGAGACTGCGATCGAGGAATTCAGGAGAAACTGTGACAGCAATGAAACCCCACCGGTAATACTTTGAAAATGATACTTCAAGGGAACGCACTGAACCGTGTTTAGATGCAACATGTTTTGTTATTACATAGTTTGGCCATATAAATCGACGTACATTTTTGTGAAAATCGAATGAATAGGACGCCATACGTTCGGTATGTCGAAGGTGGGAGATGCAGCCAACCTGCACTAATGTTTGGAAATATCTATGCTATTTTAGAAAATATAACGGTTTTATAAGTTTTCCTCATGATTTAGCCGCCGTTTTGGTCGAAAGTTGTGTGTCTTGCATTGCTTCTCTTGGTCTAGCCATGCCCATGGAAGTAGAGATTCCCGTGATGATAGACAGCCGCTAAAAATTCGTTCACAGTCCTCTTCAACCAATGGCAGTTGCAGTGTCAAGTTAAAGCGAGGGTATCCCGCTAAGGGGGTGTGGCAAATCCATTCCAGGCAAGGATTGAAGATAGGCGGAGCAGGCCTTTCTGTGAAATTTGGACCCAACCGTCCTACTAGGTTTCTTTATTATTTTTTTTGCCAGTGCCGTAACAGGCGACCAGGACATTTGGTATTTGTCTGAAATGAGTTGAGACATTTTTTTAAAGCGTTTATTGTTTTTTTGTCCACAGATTTAACAACACACGCACCCTAAGAGCCTGTTTGATGGAGGGAAATCATAATACATTCCTGCTCCAGATTTTATCTATTCAAGTTTTGTTGTCTACTTAAAATATTTAATTATTGTTTTGATAATGCATGGAATAACAAGCTCAATTCCTACAGGTGCCTCTCTTGTCGGATGTCTAATTTCACCTGCCTATGACTGGGCTGCTCTGTAACCTAGCAGTGGAACATGCCACAGGCATAATGCTTTGCTGTAGACCTGTGCAATCAGAACCCCAGCACCTGTTCAACAGACAGGTTCCCACTCTAGTCACTCACTCTGTTATTTGGGGAAACCCCATTTCGCCTGCATACTGCATTAGCATTGTGTGTACTGTATGCTGGTTCCCTAGCCAGTACTGCTTGAAGTGAATCCACCATTAGGCTGCATCTGTGAGGCGGGTGGGCTGCTTATCGACGCTCCGCAGGCTGTCTGGCCGTGGTGTGTGTGCGTGTCTTCAGCTATTCTTGCCACAGCTCTTTGATTGGGAACAACCGGCAGCAGCAGACCTGAATGGACGTATTGTGGGAGCCTGGCATTGTGTCTGTATATGCCAGCGATCTCTTCCCCTATCTCTGTCTCTCTTTCCCTCTCTCTCTCTCTCTCTCTCTCTCTCTCTCTCTCTTTCTCTCTCTCTCTCTCCCACACTCTCTTCTCTCCCCTCTCATACTCTTTTTTTTCTGTTTCTCTTCTTTCCTCAACCCACTTTCTATTTTGCTGACTCTCTTTCTCTACCTATCCCGGCCTCTCTCCCTCGTTCTCTCTGCTTTGAGCGGGATAGTGAGGGGGGGACAGACTGATGAGGCACCTTGTGTCTCATTAGAATGTGAAAGACTGCCTGAATAAGTCGTTTGGTCATGCCCTGCCCTGTGTGAATGCCTAGCGCGCGCACACACACACACACACACACACACACACACACACGCACACAACCTCACACCATACAGTTTCTTTTCTGCTGTGTGTAGCATCAGGGGATTTGATTTAAATAATGCCACATGATTGTGGCCCATCAGGCCCACAGGCAGCTGCAACACTGCTTGAGGAATATGGATGTAAGCCCTGACTCCACACTGTAATACTCTGGTTCTCAAGCCTGCTGCTGCTTTATGCTTTTCACTGTGCCCACCTGAATGAAGTGGCATCTTTGATGAGATCACAGCACCCTTGGATTATCGTTTTTTTTTTTTTTTTTCCTAATCAATCAAAAATGAACCAGTAGCTGAAAAGGCTGGGTGTAATTGATTGTTAATGGGCAACAAGAAATAATACATTACGCAGGGACATCAATAAGATGTGTAAGGCAGATGGGCCTCCGAGGCAGAACTGGCAACTATTGACAGTTTGTACTCAAATAAACATAATATAGTTTACTAGGGAATGATACAAAAGTGTAATGCTGGTATTCAAAGCAAATGTTGGCCATATGGCATGAGTGTGCAGATCTGTCAATGAAAATCTCAGCCTTTTTACCTTTAAAGAAAGACTACAAAGCTGCCATTGCTTGTCTCTGTTGTTAACCCTACAAGAGAAAAAGCTGTGTGTGTGTGTGTGTGTGTGTGTGTGTTTGTTCTCGGGACTCATCAGTCACTATGACCCCTTGCTGGTAAAGCTGTCCAACTGCACCTGAGACAGTATTCAAGCCCAGACAGCAGCTGGTATCTGGCCTTGGTTTAAGCCGGGCTCTGGTCTGGCCGTGACCCAAATGGACTGGGCTGAGTGGCTGCACCCGCCACTCAGCTGGCCTCTGTCTGGCTCGACTGGACTGGAGAGCGCTGTAGGGCCAGAGGCTGGGACCAACTGGGAGCTGCCTGGGACACATGACTTGTCAGTTAGAATACAAATCTCTCTCAGCATTGTTGACTGTGCTGGAATAAACCTGGGCAAAGAGTCTCTATCTGTCGCTAAAGGAGGACTGGACTAATGCACTGCCAGACAGTGGAATGAAGGTTAATAGGTTTTGATGAATGGGAGATAAAATGAAGCAAGCATAAGATAAACTGAATTGGACAGCAGCACCCACATAAATGTATGCATTTATTCATTTCAAGCAGCAGTCCTGAGTCTAACTGAGACTAACACATCCATTCATTTAAGCAGTGCTGTCAGACTCCCTCTAAACTTGGCTAAACTCCATACTGGAGGCAACAGCAAATCAAAGCCAAAATCTTGTCCATTTTTACTATGATAAATGGAACTCCTTCCAAAAAATAGATTGCCCTCATTCTTTTCTGTCGTTTAGGGTTCTGTAACTCCTTGTAATGTACAGAGCAAGGGAACTTGCAAACGCATCTGTCTTCGCCTAACTTTTTTCCCCCTTTTGTTTCTTGTTTAACAGCCGAATGAGTTCCCCAAGTCTGACTACCTCTGTCCACACACTGGGAGAGGCAGACCCCGGCCATCCCACCCAAGCAGGCCTGCTTGTGATGAAGGTAAACACATCACTGCATCATTGACAGTTAGTCTTCCAGCAAGTCTCTTATTGAGCGCAGACATGAAGGTTGCAGCAATGCTGTCAAGTAAAGAGTCATTTCGGTTCTTTGTAAATTAACATCACTTTAGCCTGGCTTTTGCGATAAAAAGCTCATACGAGCTTAGTCTGGCCAATCTCACTTACTAACCACCTTCTGAGAGGCAGAATTAAATGTAAACTTGTTAAGCTCTCCTTCTTTACCCTGGAGTGAAAACTCGCTTCTCATTGGTGCCTGAAATTCTGGGACAGGAAATGCAGTAAATAATAGGCTGCTTGGCCATACTGACTTGATCGCAAAATTTTATGCAGCATCATAGGAAGTATGGGTGAGCCCAGGCTAACATCACTGCACTTTGCCTGTCAGACTACCATGAAAGGGTTATAATACCAGTCACCATCTGTGGACTAGGTTTACAATGAGACCTATTTTAAAACTTGTTCCAGAAATGGTGAATTACAATATCTGATATTCTTGCCTCCTGAGAGCAACCCAGTCTTTGGAGCTTATACCCAATGCCTTTATTAAAGACATGCCTGAATTCGATGGATACTACGCAGATAAAAAAGATAAGTGGAAATGGTATGTCATTTTGGGGCCTTTCTTTCTGCCATTTTCAGCCGTGCACATAGAGAAGATCATCTTGAAGGAAATCTCTGCCAGTTCAAGGGAGTACAGTTTTGAGGTAGGTCCACAGTTTTATTCTACAGCTGCAGTCAGGACTCATTTTTCTGACTGTATCCAGAACAGTTTTTGAGATGTATTTTTGTTAAATCTTCTGGCATGTTTAAACACAGAAATGACCACAGTTGTATGTTTTTTCCAAGCAAAGTATGATTGTATCAAAGACCGTCTGCCAAGTCGGGTATGCCTGCCCCCTCAGGAATGTCAAAGATGGATCTGTTTTTTTAACTATCAGTAAAGAATTTTTTCTTATTCCGTTCCATCTTAAAATATGTCTAGACGTATCTACAGGACTTACCTAAT
>JASCQY010000080.1:14149724-14165380 GCA_030264315.1 Sardinella tawilis | reverse complement strand
TGAAAAAAATCCGCCTCATGTCACAAGCGTGATAACTGTCAACAATGGAATGTGCGTGGCGGACTTTTTAAAAATCGCCGTTCGGTCTGTTCACGACCTAAAAATGAGCTGGACTCGCGAAGCAGATTGCCAGCAGAAATCTGCTTTTGGTGTGTCCGCGGCCTAACTGAGTAACTAACTAGTCCCCAGAGACTAACAGTAAAGTTAATGTTGGCTCACACCTCTAGGTCGAGGAAGACCTCATCCAGGAGGAACTGGCATCCCTCTCTGGCCACATCGTTCAGGGTCCTCTCAATGGCGTCGTCATACAGGGTGGGCCCAGCAGACTGGGAGTACTTCCTCTTCAGACTGTTGATGGACTCTCTATGAGGAGTCAAAACAGATGCGATTTAAAACGACATCAGCCCCTACTGTGCATCAGCAGCAGCTAATGTTCCATCCAAAGCTACTGACCTGAACAATTAAGGTTTATAGTAATTCATTAATACTGTAAATAAAATGTTCTGTGTGAATACAGCAATCTTCAAAATTACTAAATGGAAATTAACGCAGTACTTTTTTTTTTGCTGCCACTTACTTAAACGTTTGGCAGTTGTTGATGATGGCAATCATGTACTGGACATAGCACTGTGGAAGCTGGCGGTCTTTTAAGTGCTCCTCTTTGTAGTGGATCGCCTCTTCTTTGTACCTGTGCAATCAGGAGAAGTGTGAGAGCTGGAACAGAATCTTTGAGTACAGATGGTGCCACATTTGGTGTGCAGTGTTTTCAGCATTAGACGTTGTATGAGATGCACAGCAGTCCGGCAGAATGCAAGACTAAGAGGGGCCATTTTGTTATACTGTACACATCTGACAATACAGCGCCTTTGAATAATAACGTCTTTGAAGAAACACATCGGCGACGAGATTTAAGTTTGTCAGGTTGGCAAGATTTTGAATGTTGAGATTAAATGGCAGGAATGGGCCATTCAACAAAAAATGTCTGAAAATTCAAGAATTTTTGAACAATACCTTAATACAAATCAATATAGGTTTCACGATCATTTGTTTGTTTATTATATTTAAATAACAAACATATTTCACATGTATAGGACAATGCAAAAAACAGACTGGATTTCCCACCTATGTAGAAAGGAGCTCATCTGTTTCAGACACTGTTCCAGAACCTTCTCTTTGAACGCCTCGTTGACCTGGGCAGCAACCTGCAGATTCTGCTCAAACATCTACACACACAGAGGGAGAGCCAAAAGGAGAGGGAATTAAACAAAACAAAATAAAATTTTAAACGTAACATTAACATAAGAATCCGCGTGTGACTGAAGGTGACGGTAATCGAACCTGGAAGACGATGGCAGGGAGGGTGGTCTGGTAGTAGCCATCTTGGTCTGCCTCGGGCTCGGACTCCTTCAACCAGTCCTTCTTATCCGTCTCCAGGGCCTTCCGCAGCCAACCAGTGATGTTGGACTGAGGGAGATGGAGAGACAGGAAACTTTAGTCCAGTCTAACAGGACAGTTTATTACACAGCATTACTCTATAAGCACGTGAGGAATGTGAGGAGTAGGAGCACAATATGAGCGAGGGAAGGTATTTCTCCTGGAGGGTGTGGTGTTCAGTGCAGTGCACTCACAGTGAACGTCTGGATGTATTTGCTGAGGAGTTCGTCCACCACGTCCTGTTGGAGCAGAGGTTCTAGCTGGGTCACGTCACACTCTGCCTTGAGCTCTGGGTGACCCATCATGTCCACACTGCTCTCACACACACACACACACACAAACAAACATCAGATTCTAGAAACAACACAGCATACCTCATATCCAGGCATAGAGTCTGACACACTCTTATATGTGGGGGACCCTTCATGTTCACAGTCAATCACACACAGCAGTAGATTAGTAGTTTGCAACTTTGCTTCTCACTGTGACCTTATGGACACTTCAGCTCTTTCATTACTGCCATTGCAGAAGCTGCTCTGACACTTACAGTATGTCTTTTCATGTCAAGTTTTATTTCCCAGTCTGTGTGTGTGTTGAAGGGCTAGCCAGACATATCTGTGATGATCTGTGCTTTATGCATTCTTTGTGCTGATGTGCACATCATTTTCTCCCCTCTCTGTATCTCTCTGCCCAACCCTGGCTGTGCACTGCATGCAGTCTGCTTCTACAGTCTTCTCCACTATACTGTATGCACTGGCTGCTGGAGAGACAGCACACCACAGCACTGCTAGCGTGGCATTCTGCACCCCCTGAACACTCCTCCTCTTCCTCCTCTCCTCTCCCTCCCTCTTTCTTCCTCTCGTGCCTCAGGGGAGCCCAGCCTTAAATACTGAGTTAATTGCTGGCAAGGTCCGTTAATGTGAGAGGAGGCGATGGCGATGCTGCTCATGGCAGATCAGTGCATTATTAATGGCCTTTCACTGGTGCTCAGGAGTTAACAGAGCTGGCATAGAGAAGCCAGGCAAAATAACTACTACGCTTGTCTAGCAGACTTGCTTGGGATACTTTCTTACAGCACACTCATAACACTATGAAAATAATTCTATTATTTCTGAAAGAAAGCTGGCATCTACACCTAGAATATAAGCTGGTGATTAATGAATCTTTATGAGCATCAAGACGATAAAAAAGCTCTTTGAAATCTCTTTGTAGTAAGTGTATTAAAAGTGTCATAAAAGTGTAGTAAGTGTATGAAAAGTGTCATGAAACTGTAGTAATAATTATCTTCACACAACCGTCACTGTCCAATGAACTCAAACTTCCTCTCACCTGCTGTAGGTGTTGAGGACCCAGGTGAGGAGCGAAACGATCTCGTTGGCCTCGAGATCGCCGGCGGCCAGCTCGCGCACGTTGGCGGCGACGGCGGCGTGGTAGTTGTTGAAGAAGCGGCTGAAGGTGTTGTAGTGCGGCGGGAAGCACTGCACCATCAGGTTGCGCACCACCATCAGGTCGTCCAGCACGTACTTGCGCGTGAGCTCCAGCTGACGCACAAGCCACATCTTGTCCAGGTCGCGCGTCTCCGACTGGGTGCCCTCGATGCGTCTGCTCACCGTCTCCTTCAACTCCTGCCAAGGACATGCAGAGATGGAGAGCGAGGGAGAGAGAGAGAGAGAGACAGACAGATAGAAAAATGACCAAATTGCTTGAGTAAATATCCACTGATGCTACAGTGACAAAGTGGATGCATGGAGAGATTCTTAGATTCAAAGATTCTTAAATATTGACTTAAATATTAAATATTGCTCCTTCTAAACTCTCTGGCTTAAGAGCCCAAATACTGGCAAAATATGATTCTCACAATATACATAATTGAACAATAAACATACACATCATTTAACATATTTGGATTTTCCCTTCTTGTTCATAGCCCTATATGAATAGCTTATAGCAACAACAGCGTGGCTACACCCTCCTCCGGCCCAGACCTGGAACATGCGCTCCTTCCACCTCTTGGGCCGGCCGGGCGGGATGAAGTTGGTCTGCTTCTGCCGGTCCAGCATGCGGTTGTCGATGATCTTCTCGCGCTCGATGATGCGCACCACCGACACCAGCATGGTGGGGTCGCGGCGCACCGTCACCATGGCGCGCTGCAGCACCATCCACAGCTGCTTGGCCAGCTCGTCGGACAGCGGCTGCACCTGGCCGAAGTAGCGGCGGATCAGGTCCATCTCCTGCTTGTTGCCGCTGTCCATGCGGTACTGCTCGTACATCAGGTCGTCGCGCGAGCGCTCCAGGTCCATCAGCTTGCGGTGGGCCTGCAGCAACTCGCCCTGCTCGATCAGGTCCTGGGTGTCCTGCACGATCTCTGGAACTGCAAGAGTGGAGGAGGGGGAACACAAAGATGCCAGTGTAACTACAAAGCGATCCTCTTAGCAGGGGGCTTCATTCACTAACAGACTAAGAGTGTCACTAGCTTACTTGGAGCTGGCTGTAGGCATCCCAATGAAAATAGTTAACTGAAAATAAAACAGTGAAACAGTGAAATGCCAATCAGATACAGCCATACTAACCTACGATAAGAATGCTGCTGTTGATGATAATCTAAAAAGGAAACAGTCCAACTTCTTGCCGCATGTTACAGCAGGACATTAGCTCTTGTCAACTTTTAGTTGTGAAAACCCTGCTCACCCATTCTGATTTTACACACTGATTATCTGCTACTGGGAAATACTTTGGGTTAGCCTACCCCGTGCCACCAAAGAACTGCACCACTGTAACTGGGTCTTGCCTTTCTTGATGAGGTATGGACAATCACAGGAAGCAATGTGTATGTGTGTTGGCAAGAAGTGGTGCTCATAAATTAGATAGCATGACAACACGGACATCCTCTTCTTGAATGCAGAAGCTCGGGAGGTGAGAGGTGATTTGGGCAATACAAGCCCACAAATTCATATCAGTGTTCACATCATAGTATTAACAGCGCAACTTGTAACCGTGCTTACCTGAGAAGATATTCTTCAGGTTCTCTACAGCGGACGCCAGTTGGCTGTGCTGGACCACTGCGTCCTTGACATCCTTTAGGTTCTCTATGGTGTTGATGCTCTGTCTCCAGTCCTTACTGACATCACCAAGTGAGTTCTGGATGTCTTTCACATCGCACAGAGCGTTGTGGAGCTGCAGAAGCCCTGTGCGAACTCCATCCAACTGGGACTGAATAGCAGCCTGGGAGGTGGGGATAGTTTATGATCTTTAATTCATTCAGTATACTGTACAACTACTGGACTCATTTCCTGTCCAGAGGCTCAGTGTTCCAGACACAAATATTTACCTTCAGACGGGCCTCGACGGATGCTTTCTTGCGGGCCTCCCGGCGTCGGTACTGCTCGACTTTGTCCAGCTGATCTGACCGCTGAAGCATCCCCGCAACTCGCTGCACGGCCATAGCCACGGCTTCTCGGTTTGTCTCTTCCATGGCTTGGGCGCGCTCTGGTGTGGATATGACAGGTGACTAACCCTGACGGAAGAGATGCATTCCACAGCCGACAGTTGTGGGTGTGTTTGTGACCGGGCTTTAGTCTAACAACATGTAGCGTAGCCTTCTAGGCACTTGGCGAGTTTACAACTGATGGCTGACCGGCTATTTTAGTTCAAGACATTTTACAACGTTAAGTCCCTGGTGTTATGCAGATGTGTTCTTGCTGACTGTGCATCAATACCTTGCCCAATCAGGCTAACAGCTGTTGTCAACCAAAACACGATCTTTCAGCAATAACAGCTAGCCGTCCCTTTGCTTGACAGCCACTGCTGTGCCTTTGCAGTTAGCTTACCACTAGCATCGTTAGCTAAGTAGCATAACAAGCAGGTCAACATTGCATCTCACTAAAACCATCTTGTTGAGGATTGTAAATTGAACATACAAAGTATCGTTATGGGATTCATTATAGGCAAATGAACATGTTTTCATTGCCGCTGTGTGGCAAGAGTCCTCAGTTAGATCTGCCCGTATTTACTGTTAGGCTAGAACCTCGCTAGCGAATGTAGCTAACGTTATGAAGGCCATAACACAGTGACAGGCTTATTACACGACACCAACGACAAACTATCAAATACAAAGTCGCAGCAGTATGCTCACCGACACAGGGTGTATCGTCCTATTCCGACGACGTGGGCAAATTCATTGATCAAAATAATTTCATAGCTCTTACAAAGCTTCACACTTCGACAATTTCTAACGTTACTTGTTCCCATAGACAGTAAGCTTGTTCCTGGACCCTGCTGCACCGCCCTCAGAGCAGCTGACAACACTGCTGACCTGCCGACGTCAGAGATGCGCAGAGTTTGCGCACGAGCAGTGAGTGAGAGAGTTCATGCAATTTTAAGTAGCCCAGCTATTAAAGTGATTTAGTTGAATTGAAAAAGGCAAATATTTGTTAGACCATTTATTAATGAACACATCTGAAATTATGTGTGAAAATAGTATACTGAACAAAACGGCTGCTCAGCAGCATATAAAAAGTAGGTTCCTTTAACAGTTGAAACCTGTCAGTGTTGAAAAAAGACAAGACCAAACAGTGTGGGCTAATCTCTTGCTGTTTAACACACAAAATCACTGCACATAAAAACGTCAATAAATACACAAATCACAAAAAATATACAGTTACAAAGTTCATGTATAAATCTTATCCTATGTGCATAAATGAAAGAAAAACAAATTTGCTGGCATAGACCTTACAAAAACCAATGTTAAGCAGGCCCTGACAAACATGAGTGCAGTCTATGAAATTGGTGAAAAAATGAGGTCATGTTAAATCATACATGTGGCATCATGTTGGCCTGCATTTTTTTTATTTCAGAAGAAAAAAACTAAATCTCAAGTTTAGGCAAACATTTTCCCCTGCTTAACATGTTGAAAGTCTGCACTAGGCCTAAATAAGTCTGTCAGAAATATCAATTAAAATCAAATTAAATTGGAAAATCATCTGTAAACTATTTAACATGATTAAGAAATGAGTATTTATAAAATGATAACTTCTATATTATTAAATGTTACTGCTACATTAAATACAAAAGCCATTTTTACAGCGATGCTTTATTTAAGTTTTTAATCCCCCTTCAAATCAGAAAACATATGATTTTGTCATAATCATTAGAGGATGGCAGTTAAATGAAAGGTAAAACAAGCATAGAGCTTTATTGGTATCTGGAGTTGTGAATTTCTTTCACAAATTACTCTGGTTCAGATTAATACATCTTGTCCTATAAATAGCTTACCTTACAATGTTGTGATCTATACAAATCGCAATAATATTGATAACATAAAACACACTAAAAATACACAAAAACGTGTTTACTTTGTATCTTTCACAATTTTATACAGTGTTTGAGGTAACATTAAAAGGTACATTTAACCACACAAAATACGCTGAAAATCTAAAAATATTGCTAAAACTGTAAAAAGTGCCACTTTATAAAAACCTACTCATTGAAAAAAATGAGGGAAAATCTCATTTCACTGTACAATTGAGGTAATCCTGAGTTTTTATTTTGTTTCAGTGAAAAATAAACAGTTTGAGGAACAAAACAACAACAACAACAACAACAAAAAAAGCCCAATGACTGCAAATAAAAGACTGCATGAAAGACTGTAAAAAGGTTGTTGGCCCCAGCTGAAGTTACTGCATGTATATGTAAGGATTGGACTTGTGTGCGAGAGCATTGATTGTGCAGTTTGCCATTATGCTCCTTTGGGCATGGATCTGGCTCAGGTCGTGGCCGCCCTCCGACCAGGGCGGAGAGTCCATGGGCTCCCGCTTGATGGTGTGCACCAGGCCGCGACCTCTGAACTCGTAGAGCTTGTAGTCCTGCTGCGTGTAGGCCTTGTGCTCCGCTACGCCGTTGGCATACATGTGCCCGTCCACGCAGTTGGCGCCCTGACTGCTGCCGAGCGGATCCGCGCCGTCTTTGTTCAGGACGCACTTCAGGGGCTTGGCGCTCCCGCTGCTGCCGCTGGCGTACAGATACTTGTGGTGCCCGTTGGGCGGTGGGCTGATGCCAGCCTTGCCCCGCTGGCACGTGGCATAGTGGTCGTAAAAGCTGGATTCGTTTTTCACCTGCGAGCCGTCCAGGTATCCGAGTCCGACTCCGTAACGCCTCTCGCCCGCTGGCCAGGTGCCGCTGTGGTGCGCGCCTGCGTACGCATGGCAACCGTTTTCGGAGTCAGAGTCCTGCTCCGTCTTGATAGCCGTCTCGGGGAGCAGCATGCCGTTGTAGCACTCCCCGTGCCCCATGTAGCGGCCCTCCGCCTTCTCTGCATCCCCGCAGTAGACGTCCAGGCCAGGGGCATGGAGGCCCTCGTACAGCTTGCTGTGGGACGCCTCGCCCCTTTGAGCGGAGCCGTGGGGGAAGCCGTACTTGCTGTACTTGCCCAGCTTCCCAGGGAGGTAGCCGGTGCCGGGGCCCACGCGAAGCCCCGCTCCCGAGCACACATCCCAGGGGGAGTCCACGTGCTGGGCCTTGGGGCCGCCCAGCGAGGACAGGCAGAAGTTGAGTGGCTCGTCCTGGGAGGAGAGGTAGCCCTCGCCCTTGTACTTGAGGGGGTCTTTGGAGAGCGCTCGCCATGGGCTGTGGCTGTTGGAGCTCCCGGGCCAGTTCAGCAACAGCAAGTCACCGCTCTCTCCCCTGGACACTCGATGCCTCTTCTCACTGCCCAGGGCAACACAGGGCAAAGGGATTAATAACTAGTTAAACACACACGCAGTGGCAGGTAACTGTATAATAGGGGGCAGGGGACTGGTTTAAATGTACAGTTTATGTTATAATGTTGTACCATTTGAACAAATTAATGTTGTGCCAGGGTGCTTGTGAAATTAAATATCTACATCGGCTTTTTTGAAATCCATCCATCAATATTCAAAATTTTAACCTACAGTCATTTCCTTACATTACAAATTGTTCTGAAGATTTCAGATGCTAAAGGCTCAGTAGAAAGCCTTAAGACAATTTAAGCTGTTACTATATATCTGAATTTAATGCCATTCATTTGAATAGAAAATACCTAAAGCACAACATACACAGCTGAATTTACACCTCCCTTGGCCCTTAATAATACAATTATTATTAATAATTTTAATAGAAAGGGGTTGTTTGGGCACACCCACCAGTTGCCCTTCTGTTTGCTCTTGGTCATGTTCATGTTCTTCATCTTGAGCTCAGTGATGGAGGGCAGGACCAAGGGCACGGCCACGCAGAAGAGGGCCATCTGGGGCGGCAGCAGGGCGCCGGACTCCGTCTTGCGCTTCTGACCCTGCAGGAACTTTAGGCTGCCCTGGAACTGCAGACTCTGGGGGTTGGAAAAAGGAGACGGGGGCAGGCAGAGCAGGAGGAAAAGACAGACACACACAAATTGTCACAAAGACTGTCTGTCTGGTCATATCAGCTGGTCAATGAGGTCAGACATAACAGCTGTACAGCCCTTGAATGATCCAATACCACCACAACCACAGTCACTGCTGGGCTGTTCACAGAGATCCTTGACTACGGTGGAACACTGGCTAAAACTCGTGGTTAGAATCTAGAAACTTCAATAAAGTCAATTACAGTTAATAAACAAGACACATTCACATTGGAGAGATTCCAATCCTAGAAGATATTACTGGTATATTTAAACTTATGTAATAAAAAATAAAAAGTTATGACTAATGCATTTTCAAGTAAAATTTCACATAATTAAAAAAAAATGTTGAGCTGGAGTGCTGCCTGGAACTTGCAATGGTGCTAGATGGTGCTCTCTGGTGAACGTCTCGCCAAGAGGAATAAAGGCATTTTAACTTTCTACTAGACGAGTGCCTTGGTATTTTTCAACTTTTAAAATTTCACACATATTAAATTAAATTAAAATTAAATTAAAGACTGTGCATCAAGTGTTTGGTAGTGAAAGTGTGTGTGTGTGTGTTTGTGTGTGTCCTTCCTGACCAGAAAGCCTGAGGTGCTGTCCAGCAGGCAGCGGAGCCTGGAGATGAAGCAGCGCGTGAGGAACGGGGAGAGTTCCGGAGGAACACCGTCTTGCTCCTGGGCATTGAACAGGCTTCCCACCACAAAGTCCTCTCCTGTAAAAGATGACCACCGTCACACAAAACAAAGCCGCTTCGCGTGACCAACACAGGCCACCGTAAACCACAGGCGCAAATACATACGTCTCCATTCCTGCCCATGAAAGCTCACATTCACACGCAACCCCAGTAACTGGGCCCTTTCGCTCTCTCATGCGGGCACACTAATTCGGACACATTAATCAGGCACATTTACTTGGCAATAACAGCCAAACAATCTGGAACAAACAGTCAACAGCCACTGACACAATTCTGACATAATTGCTCTAAAAGACCCTCGCATTAAATCAAAACCATCTGTGTCAAAACAATAGTCTCCATTAAAACTCACGCTCTAAAATGACTTTGGTGAACCCCCCCACCACCACACAATCTATGCCCTTACACACACACACACACACACATTCACACACACTCTCTTTCTCTCAGACTCTCACAGTAACACACACACTCTCCTATAAACATACACACGCACGCTTACACTCACGCACACCCACACCCACCCACACACACACACACACACACACAGTCCCTCAACACTGCCATCTGCAGGCTGTGTCCCCATGTGAGCGCGACTGGGGAGCCCCCAGCCCCTACGAGGGCCTCTGTGGATAGTAATTATACACACACCGGTTCCTGAGGCTGCGTGGTGCTCCTGCTGTGTTGGGTTCATGGCCCAGTGGAGCTGTCTTCTGAACTCCTGCCGCTCGTCCACATGGATATAATCAAAGACATTCTGGTGCATCACGTCCGTCTGTGCAAGAACATACAGACACACAGACACACACACATACACACACACACATACACACACACAAAAAATATGCCTTGAACTGGTGCACTCGCTTAACCCCCTCACCAGAGGGCCTCTTTGTGTTGGCTAACTGCAGTGACCCCTCCACTTAACCCCGCACACGGTCGGCTGAACCGCACACAATGCTCAGACACGCTGGAGGTATCTGGGCCGACACCGCAAGTGTTGGTCAGCAGGAGCCCTGCTGGGCTTTTAGCCGCTTCTGTTGGGACAGATCGCCCTTCGCTCCGCTCCCCCGACGCCGCCGCACCCCTGCCTGCCTGCCTGCCTGACAGAGAGTGGAGGGGTGGGTGGGTGGGTTAGGGCCGTGGCTGTGGGGTGCGTGTGTTCGTGCCTCAACTGAGCTCACCCCAAATCCTCACAGGAAAGCGGAGATTACTGCTTAATACGGCCATCAACACATCGAAAACATTCCTTTTGAAAATAAGGCAGGGGATTACCAGGGCATTTCCTGGAGATACACAGCACTTTAAAGTGGAAACAGGTTTTTTTATGGGGACCGTGGTTTAATTGCTGCTCGTTTGTTTAGGACACTGCGACTAGTGATGGTGGTGGGCCACCGCATTCACCACGCTGTGCTGTGAGTACGGCGACAACAAATCAATAGTCTGAGACGCGACAACAAGCCAGTCCAGCTTACACCCTCATCAGTCACGCATGGGTTAAAAAAAAAGAAAAAAAGAAAGAAAAGGAAACGAAAAAAAAATCAGACGTGTGCCGCTGAGAACATCATACATAAAAGTAGGTGACAAACCAAAGCAATCTGACACCCCCGAAAAAAAACAATCTGAAGTTTCAGACTGTTGGAGGGTTCTAACTTCTATCAAAAGAACCAAGCTCTCCACGCTAGACCTCACTCAGTGGAGTGGACGTGCGAGAAAGCGTGAGAGGTCCTCTTTGCCTGTTTAATCAGTGTGGTTTATGATAAGTGCCCTCTTTGGGGCCCTGAGGGCTCTTGGGGCCCCCCCCCCCCCCCCCCCACCCCGCCTGCCTGCCTGCCTGCCTGCTTGCTATGCCAGTGTGAGCTGCTGGGACTCCAGTGTGTGCTGGCTGGCTTGTTTGCGAGTCGAGTTTGCGTGACACCAGGGCTGCTTGCATGAGGACAGACGCTGATGGAAAAAAAAAAAAAAAACTCCCAACGCCTGCCCACACTCGTAATTCCTCTCTTTTCCTCCCCCTCTTCCTCCTCCTCCTCCTCACCAGCTTCGGCTATACCCTCTGTTCATAAAACGACAAACTCCCTTTAAAATATTCAACCTTCCCATAATATCTGGGTCCGAGGCACGCAATCAACGCTTCACTTCGCCTCACGGAGACGGCTGCATCGCATGCTCGGAACATGCACCAATGCCATCAGAGTTCTCCCCTCAGAGGGGAGGGGAGAGTCTGATAGCTTCTTTGTCAGATTCTCTTGTCAGGACACCAGTGGTTAATGTTCACTAGAGCCACGTGGCTCGGAAAGGTCTGTTCGCAAGTCGTAAATTAAGCGAGGGATGAACGATCTGACTATTTTTAAACCTAATGGTGGGAAAGTCTCAAACATACTTGGAGTTTTTTTTCCTGTCATCGACCGCAGCTATCGTGAGAGTTACTCTGACAAGATTTTAACGCCATTTGGATTTCTTTCACGGTTACACAATTGGTATTGCTTGATTACTATGCAAAACAAACACATTATACAATATGTTATATACAATATACTGTAATAAATGTGTTGTGGACATTTAGTTGTTCTAAGTAATCAATCAGTAAGTTCATTAAGTTAGTTAATTAAACTAAGATTCCCAAATATGATCTCCGTGTCACTGAGCTCTCTAATCCAAGAGCAGAGGGGGACTGGAGCCTACCTGGTGGAAGCCCAAGTAGTCAACAATGGAGGAGGAGGCGTAGAAGATGATGCCATCAGAGCTCACGACCAAAGCAAAGCCAGTGAGAGACTGAGGAAAAACAAGCAAACAAATGATAAACATATTAAAACTCACTCACACAACTTACATTTTACATCATATTTTCTATATCCATACATTTACATGCCTCTTCCAAATAATAATTCTAAAATAATAATAAAAAAAATCATTTTGAAACTAAACTTTCTAAAAATTCTGAAGAGAAGTTGAAGCCACAGAAAAAAAACGGTTTGCTCCCGACTGTGCATTACTGCATTGCTGTGCAAGCCATTACTAATAGCCTACATTATCAATAATACTATACTATACATTACCAATAGCCTACATTATCAATACTACTATACTATACTCTATACAGTTGCCTATAGTGGCTGTAGGCTGCCTACGGCATGTTATTTTTATCCATCACCTGTATATTGTTTAGTTTTTGTATTGAAAGGCTTGCCGTATTGTGTGTGTCCGCATGTATGTGCCTACAGTATGTGTGTGTTGAGCACATGATCAGATAGCGAGCGTGTTCGGGCTTTTTTGTTGTTGCTGACATTTGCGTGACTCCGGCGTGCTCCTTGCCCGGCTCCGTCACCCTGGGGTCAGCTGGGGCCCCCGCCCGCCCGCTCCCTCCGCTGTGACACTGACCTAACAGTGTCACGATCAGCACGCCGCACCCTGCCCCACTACTCCGCCCCGATCCGCTCCACTGTCACGCCAGCAAGGGTGGGGGCGGACGGAGGGGTTTATATGTGTGTATTTGTGTGTGTGAGACGATCAAGCTGTTTACGTGGCAGAGGCAGGGAGTGAAAGAACACAGGAGGAGGAGGAGGAGGAGGAGGAGGAGGAGGGGGAGGAGGGGGAGGGGGATGACGATGAGAGGGGAAAAAAAACAATAAAAGCAAATAACAAAAAGGAGACGGATGGTGGGAAAGATGGAGGGATGAAGAGAACGAGGGAGGGAAGAATAGAGAGAGGTTAGATGAGACGAATGCAAAGAAAAGGACAGGCTGTGTGTGTGTGTGTGTGTGTGTGCGTGCGTGTGTGTGTGTGTGTGTGTGTGTGTGTGTGTGTACTGGAAGAAAGGGGGTGATGGTCTGATGTGATGCCACACCATGTCCCGCCCTGTGCATCTTTTAATGGGGGGGGTGGATCATCTGAATCCCCCATAAAATGTTTATTGTGCCTCTGAGCTTTAGCCTGTACTTTACTCAGCTTTGCTGGGGGGAGGTGACTCAGTGTCCAAACAGCCCTTGTCCACCGGCCAGTAACGCTGCTGAAACCCGTGTGAAATGCTCTGTTGGGAGTTAAGTGATAGGCTGTGTGGGGGAGGTGGGGGTGTGAGGGGGTGCTCTTTGATTCCTTCTTGTCTTGTCTTTTGTATTTCACGGCTTGCCCAAAAGCACACACATACACCGCGCATGCATGCACACACATATGCACACACACACGCACACAACACAGACACCACACAATCGCACACAGCATTGCGTGCACTTGTGCATCACACATGTAAAAAGTCTTTAAAGCCTCCGTGGCTTTCTCACCTCCAGGAGTAGGTCGCTCTCCACCACGCCGCACCCCGCTGGAAAGGCCTCCTTCCTGGGGTCGGCCACAGCACTGGGGCCCTCACTGCTGGGCTTACCACAGGGCTTGTCCTGAATGGCTGCGAGAAGAGAGAGAGAGAGAGAGAGAGAGAGAGAGAGAGAGAGAGAGAGAGAGAGAGAGAGAGAGAGAGAGGCAGACAAAGAAGAGAGAGATCAGATGAGAACAACTGACACTTGAGTATGGCTGCTGTGCCATTTTACATGAAACAAGTGCCTTCACGCGTGTAGCTAAAGATGGCAATACGATGACAACTAAGCGCCCACAAATTCATCAGTTCAATGGTGAACCCTGCGGAGATCAAATCTTCAGGCATCACAACAGCCCGTCTCTACTGTTAAGCAAGATGTCATCTTGGACACCTCTCTGTTCAAAGCAGCTGTGAGGATCAGGTGTCAGCCTCTGCTCCTGCTCTGCTCTGTACGAGTCATGGCCTGTGTGTGTGTGTGTGTGTGTGTGTGTGTGTGTGTGTGTGCCATTCGATCATCTCTGCCATAGCACATACATCTCATGTTCACGAACTGCCACATCACACCACGCCACGCCAAGGCACGGCATGCCACACACACGCAGCCAGTCACTCGCATTGGTCCACACGCTGTCACACACACATGGGGTAATCCATGGGCGTGAGTGCGCTGCACGGCACTCAAATGAGATCAGGAGCAGCAGACCCACCAAAACAAAGGGCTCCATCGGGCCAGTCACGAACCCCTCAGCAGCGCTGCACTGCACAGCACAGCACAGCACAGCACAGCACACAGCCTATATCAAGCAGATACACACACACACACAAATATACATACACACACACAAACCAACATACAAACATGCATCCCCCCAAAAAATATATATAGAAAGAGAAAAGCACAAATATAAGTTCCTGTGTACGTGAATGCACATACAAACACATACAGTATATACCCTTGACCCAATACAAAGAAGCACTACTCAAAAAAAAAAGAAGCTCACTCCGTCCCCTCCACCTACGCAAACACACACTGGTCAGTATTAAGAGTTTTTTTTCCATTTTTTTTTTTAAAATACATTTTTTCCCACAGGCCATCAGACGCAGGTCTGCGTGCGAATCCTCCAAAAGGCCAATATCACACACCACTCAAAGCCAGCGCAGACGGCTTTCGTGCCGACGGCAACGTTTTTATTCCCCCGTCGGCGCTCCACAGATATTTGGTTTCTGATGACTTTCTCAGAAACGTTCCTCTAAGCCGCCGAAGCTGCCCGAGACTGAGGCCAGATCGGAGGGCGAGATGGCGGAGCGGGCCGTCTCCGCACAAACGCCATAAACGCCACACCACTTGAAAAGCAAACTATTTTTAAACGCTTTCCCTTCCTCATACTTCTGTGATGCGTTCAAACCAGAAGGGTTCTTCATGCAGGCCAGATGTTATATTGCCTTGGAGATTTCGAGTGTGTGTGTGTGTGTGTGTGTGTGTGTGTGTGTGTTGGGAGGGGGGCGTTAATTTACAGGAGATACACATAATCACCATCTCAGGGATGTTGAGTTTTTAATCAGGGACATAAGACATCTCAAAAGGCTCTTCTCCTTTTTTTGATGTTTCCAAAAGTCTAGAGCAATCGTAACTGTTTGCACTCTACCCAGGAGGTGATGAGCTCCACTTTATCCACACACTGGGAGCAGTCCCCACGCTCTCCGTGGCGCCATCTGTTGGACGGAGCAAGGAAAAGCCTCTCCTCATCATGACACTCCTGAACTCTCGACTCGCCCACACCACACGCCAGCACACACCCCCACCACTACCCCCCCCCCCCCCCCCCCGC
>JASCQY010000080.1:14120574-14138596 GCA_030264315.1 Sardinella tawilis | reverse complement strand
GAGGGTGGGGGTGGTGGGGGGTTGGCTAATGGAATTTCCCTGTTCTGCACGCAATCCCTGGGAGAATCTGCCAAGGAGGGTTTAGCGGCTGCCAAACGCCAGAGGAGCTCCCTGTGCTTCAGGGGCCAATTTGAGCATGATACTGAGAAGAGCAAGCGCGAGAGAGAGAGAGAGAGAGAGAGAGAGAGAGAGCGAGAGAAAGAGAGAGAATGAGAGGGAGAGCCTGGCACAGCATGGCACCTCTCTCCCACAGCACCACAGCACACTGCGATGGTACTATTGGCTCTGGTGCCAGTCACAGCGCCCGCCTCACAACACTCTCCTCTTCCTCTCTGTCTCTCTACTTCTCTGCCTACTGCCTGCTGCACTGCTGCACTGCCACCAGTCACAGCTCCACTGCCCATGCCACCACGCCGGGTTCCCAGAACTAGCTGTGGGGCACCGCAGAGTCCCTGCTTTCACTGGTAGCGCTCCTCGGCTTTTCATTAACCCAGTCTGGCTTGTTTTGAGTGCCTGAACAGTGTGACTCATCCTCTGGACCATCAGGCCGGCTTGCGGTGGCAATAAATCACAACCTCGACAACGTGCACCTGCAGCCGCGGGGCAAAAAGTCAAACGGCAAGTAGAGAGAGAGAGAGAGAGAGAGAGAGAGAGAGAAAGAGAGAGAGACAGAGAGAGAGAGAGAGAAAGAGAGAGAGAGGGGAAGAGGGGGGTAGACTAGACTTGAGTTTCATTAATCGGCCATGAAATCACAAATGAGAGCGACTGCGTCAGTGCATCATGGCCTAAGAATGCTAAAAGAGAACACAAAAACACAAGCGGGTCTGGGGCTCAGATAGACTTCCTTTCCACATGGCTACAATCACAGTCAGGGTGCAGCTTTTACTACCCTCCCTGGACTGGACTGGACTGGACTGGACTGGACTAGACATGCTGCTTTGTACAGCCACACCATCAACCGTTTCAAGTCATCAAATAGCCCCCATGAACCCAGCATCCTGTCCTGCCATGCCAGATGCGTACACACTAACAGTATCATCCTGAGCTCTGAAGCTGAAATACTGTGGAAGACTGGCACTTAGGCTAATCAATTAATTTACCAACATATGAGTGCAAAACTGGGGTAAGTATTGCAACACTGACCCCTGTGCAGGAGACTGTGAAGGGAAGGCGGAGGTGTTTTAATGGGAAGTGAAACCATATGCTGTGATGTGATGTGCTGTGATGTGATGTGCTGTGCTGTGATGTGGTCGACAGAAGTTGGTGTTATTTCACATTCCACTTCCCTCTTTATGTGGGGAAGGGAGCTGGGGAGGGTTTCCTATCTGACTCACGGTCATTCATAGAAATCGGATTACAGGGGCGCTCAGAACAAAGGGGCGGGAAAGAGCACGGATAAGGAGCGATGGAAAAATCACAGCTCACCACCTACTGTACTACGATAATGCAAACAATTTCCTCTCCCTCTCTTTCCCTCTCTCTCTCTCTCTCTCTCTCTCTGTCTCTCTCTCTCCCTCTCCCTCACTGTGGTGCATGAAGCCCATTTTAGACCTGGCGTCTGCCATCAGCGTGGCACATACTTGTACATCGTGTGAGGTCATCAAAAGCAGACTGCACCGTGTATGTGTATGTGTGTGTGTGTGTGTGTGTGTGTGTGTGTGTGTGTGGTGCCGGCAACAGGATGGCTTGGGGTGTGTGTGCAGAACACTTGCCGCACGGCGTGCGCCTGCGGGGGAATGAGCGCAGCTCTGCCAGGGCTTCAGTCACGCGATGCTCGCCAACGGCTCATTGGAGCATTCATTACCCATGAGCCTCTGCTGCTCCGCTCCGCTCTGCCTCTTATTCCCACCCTCTCCTCTCTCTCTCTTCATCTCTCTCTCTCTCTCTCTCTCTCTCTCTCTCTCTCTCTCTCTTCCACCCCCTTCAGCTCAGAGGCTCAATCACTCCCTCATGTGCTGGAGCGAGTTACAGCTTCCCACACTCACTCACTCACTCACTCACTCCCCACCAACTGGGGCTTCTCTCTCTTCTCTTCTCCTCTTCTCTCCTCTTCTCTTCTCTTCTCTTCTCCTCTTCTCTCCTCTTCTCTTCTCTCCCATCCTCTACAACTCTTTTGCCCTCTGACTTTCCACTCCTGCGCCTCCCTTTCCTCCCCTCGTAAGTGTCTTTGCAGGGTAATAATAAATACCTTGAGCAGATCAGCTCTCCCAACTCCTGAGAGGAATAAAAAAAAAAAAAAAAAAAAAAAAAACGAGGGTGGGGAGCGTTAACTTCTTTTACTCAGTGCAGATAAATTATTCAAGGGCAGACGTATGATCGAATTTTCCACTGGGATCATTACTATGTATGCATGAGAACTGACAAAGCATGAAAGGTGAGGTGTAGAGATTTTTTTCAGGTCACGGCCCAACATCATTCAGTCGGCAGCACCTTAATTACCGTGTGGCTGCTCATGCACAGCTGAGACACAGCCTGGCCGACCCACCATTGTTCTTGGACAGCGTTTAAAATGCCTTACTTATGCTGGATAACATATATCACATAGGTGTAGTAAAGAGGGTTTCCACATACTGGATGCCTGCACGCTATGCTATGCCATGCTATGCTATGCTATGACACTACATTATGCTAGTCTCTCTACCAATAGGCACAACGAGTATACCAGAGGGTGATACATTTCAGCTGCCTTCCTGCAGTGCCCCATGCCCAGCTGGCATGGTTTGCCCAGTCACACCTCTTGGCATCCCGTCAGGTGCGCGTACGATACATCAGCAGCTGCACACGGCCAGGAGAATCCCGTGAGTCCGGGCAGAGATCTCACCTGCCGCCCTCCCGAGGAAGCTCGGCCATTCCGATCACCTGCGCGTGGCCCTTATTTGAATGCGCCTCATGCATGAACAAAAGCAAACAAACCAAAGCAAACCAAAACAAGGCCTGATCAAAGTGATGCAGCCCGGGCAGAGCCCCACACCGTATGCATGCCCCAATCCTATTAGGCCTTGCTTTAAGCCTATTGTGAGTGGCCACTTGGAGGGTACGTGTGTGCGTGATGGCTAAGTGCTTCCCGCAGGGAGGAAGCTGGCAGCGAGGAAGCACGGCCGCGGCCCTTGGCAAAGGAGGAGGCGTGCACGTGGCAAAGGGGTGCTCAGACCTCACCGGAGCTCCACCAAGGTCGGGGTGTGTGTGTGTGTGTGTGGGGGGGGGGGTTGCAACCCTTGAAGATGGGTTACTTGACACCTTTTTTACTGTTACTGAGCCTGGCCTTTTAAAGAGAAGTGCGGGGGTGCCATAGCTCAATTGGTTAGGCACCATACCATAACTCCGGGGACCCGGGTTCGACTCCAGCCCGAGGTAATTTCCCGATCCCTCCCCATCTCTCTCCCCACCCACTTCCTGTCGCTCTTCAGCTGTCCTATCAAATTAAAGCCAAAAAAGCCAATAAAAATAAAAAAAAACAGCAGTGCTACTGCTAGCATGATTACCTTTTAGTCAGAAAATGACCTAAGGTAACCTCAGAAACCTCAGCTATTGTGAAATCAGTAAACTGGAGACAGAAAAGGGATTTTTCTCTTCTCTTTTCCTTAAGTTTTGTTTTAGAGGAAGTTAATGATGTATTTGTGCCGACTATTGTTTCTTCTCTTTCTTCTGTTTCTGCTAGTGCCAATATGCAGAGGCAAGTACAAGGGTGTGCGTTTGAAAGTACGACGGGCTTTGTGTGTGTGTGTGTGTGTGTGCGTGCGTGTGTGTGTGTGTGTATGTGTGTGTGTATGAGAGAGAGAGAGAGATAGAGTATTTGCTTGATTGCAGTACCCTCTGACTTTGAGTGTAATTGGCCCAGACAGAGTCCCAACAATGGTGTTGGACCAACAAAAGGACTTCACAGGACCTCATGCTGGGTTCTCAGCTCCAACGTGCCGAGGCCAAATACTTTGTGTCGCGACCAGACACGATTTGGGGTCAGTCACTTACGGCCTTTGTCATGCAGGACCAATCTATGCAATTACTCATGTGAGAGAGCGTCACAAAGGCCCCTGTGAAGGCCACGCACTGAGGCTAAATGTCCTAATCCATACTCCAGGCTCAATGTGTACTTCATCTCCCGCCCACGTCCTCTCTTGAGACTTGGGGACAAGCCATCACAAAGGAAGCTGCAGAGAGATATTTGACCGATTCAGCCTTGCAATTTGCTCAGGCATGTGAGTTTAATTGTAAGTAGTAAGAAGCGCAATTCATTCCGATTTGAAATTCATACTGTGTGCTACACACATCATAGGGGAGACAAACGGCTAAACAAGATGAGCAATGATGACCCCTCTCCATCTCCAGGACCCAGAGTCACCTGATCTCTGTCTCAAACCAACCTGTCACATCTGCCTATCCATCAGCTGGCTTGACATAATGGATCTCCTGAGTTACAAGGTGACAGGATAGGAAACTGAAAAGCAGGAAAACAGACACATACATGTGCATACAAACACACACACACACAAAAACACATGATTACACATACAAAAGCAAACACACACACACACACACACACAGAGTGCACATACACTCCCCTTCCCCCACATGGCCACAAACAGAAGGCCACAGCAAGATGAATTTGAGGAGAAGGTTAGGTCTATTTGAGAAGATCAAATGCCCAACGCCTATATTAATCACAGATCTGGTGCAAGATCAAGGCTGTGACAGATATTATATCTACGCTCCACTCGAGGCTGAACCTGGAACCCGGATCCGTACCACATCCACGCCGCACCCAGTGAGGCACCGCAGCGATAATATTGCCTAGAGTGACAAGGGTCACGTATATGAACTGCTGAAACATCACACAACACACTGACAGCTAATCTGCTGCGATTATTCACAAGGAGAAACTAGTGGAAAACCCAAAGCAGACCAGCAGCAAACCACCAGAGAGGGCAACTGTGCACAGGAGCAGGTGAGCAGAGGGTAAACACAGGCCCAGGTCTGGCCTGGGTCTGGTCCAGTCGAGGGTTGCAATATTTGAATGTGAGTTGGAAATGAGAAATTACGCACAGCCCAAACTAGAGATGCACGCGCACGGACACGCACACGCACACGGACACACACACAGCTGGGATGGAGGAACTGAAATGTTTTTCTGGTGTGATGCAAAAGAACTTCCCATTGAGTGAATTTAAAGCAAGTCATTTTTAAACATATTTCCTGTCACTCTCTAAGATACAAGCACACACACTCAGATGTTTTCCTTGTGTGATGTAGAAATGACTTCCCCTTGAGCGCATTTAAAGAAAGTAATTTGTAATCACATTTCCGCTGACTCTCTGTCTCTAACAGACACACACACACACACACACACACACACACATATAGAGCATGTGGGTAAGATCCTGGTGCTAGTGCTGTCCCCCTAGTGGTCGGAGTCTGGTGCTGAGGCAGAGAAAGACCTGCGTGCCAAGCACACAGACCCTGGCCGCACGCCTCCTCACCTGCTCCGCTTTCCAAACCCGCCCCAGTCCACACTAGCCCACATATCCATGTGCATCTCGAAAACACTGGGGAAAGAAAGCGTTCTTTGTCTCCCAAACCTCGGGCAAGTACAGCTTACATACATACATGGGTCACCCATACATGTACATGGGCCCTTGGCCATCAAATGAGCTGCAGCTTACTCAGGCCACTGAGGTCATGAGTATCGAGAAACCCATCTGGATGCATTTCAAAAACTTGAAACAATAGAAAATGAGTTCATGCGATGCACTAGTATGAGGTTCCAAGAGTAAAATAGTTTCTTTTCTTGGATGCATGAATAATTGAGGCCATTAAAAGGCGGAAGGGGAGGCATACTGTTGAGGACTGAGGGAAGAAGACACTAAGTGGGAGAAATGATTTGGGCAAATGAAAGTCATTTAGCCAAGTTCCACTCTGCATGAGGACATCCCAGCAAGTAAGCATGCTCAGTAGTTTTATGCATACATTAAGGAAATGATGACCTTTTTATATAATGCCTGATTAAAGAACCTTATAGAAGAAGAAGCACTTTAGACGGCCTGAGGCAAAGGCATTTACTGTTCAAAAACAAAACTCAGCGATAATAGATTTCTAAAATATCTCAATAAAACCATTTACAAAAAGTCATTAAAGATACTCATTATAGTTTCATTATACAATACCTCATTGCAAAACTGTAAGCACTTGTATATGATTGACTCACGGTGGACGTGTCACTGCACATGCCCACTCAATCATCACTCACTCCACACAACCCCACGAAACTTTGACTGGAGGTGCCGTTCATATTTTTCATGCCCAATTCTTAATAAGCAAGGATCCTGATCAAATGCTGTTCACTTGATAGGGCAGAATGAATGAATGAACCCACTCAAACGTGTGAGCTCTTTGTGTCATTAGATTAACATCTTGCAATCCCTCAGCATAGACAGAGTGTGTTATTCACTAAACAGTGTAAGGTGCCGTGGGATGGACCATGGTGGCGTGTTTCCTTATACACCCCCACCCCCGACACGACCCACCCAAAAAAATCTAACGGATTTATGCAAATGGCACAGACTGGCATGCAGGGGCGTGAGGGGGAAGAGGGAGGGCCCGAGAACCCTACCTTGGAAGAAGCTCTTGACGCGCAGGTAGCTGACGCTCAGCCGCAGCACGGACAGCTTGTCCAGTTTGGAGATGACATCGGGGGTGAAGGGCAGCAGGCTGGCCAGCCGATCCAGCTCTGCGTTCAGGCGGTCCCGGTGCCGCTTGGACGGGTTGGTCTTCTGGTTGGCCGAGGCCGGTTTCCTGTCAAAGCAGTACACAGGGGGCCAAAAATGAGAGGGCCAGAAGGTAGTTGTGCAATTTACAAATCTGATGAGGTCTCAACAAGTTTCATAACCAAGTTTCAACAAGTTTTATGAAAACTAGTTTACTGCACAGTCATCATGGTCCAGTATACAACCTTGGTATGAAATATAATTCTATTATAAGAAAGGTATGTCAGGCTTTAATTAGTTACTATTGGTTTATATTTTAGCTTTTGTTTGTGGTTTTTACCATTATTTTACAGAACAAAAGCCACAGAGCTTAAAAACAACTTTTTAAAGTGTAGAACTAAACTTGATTGCATTAAACGGACACAGAGGAATGGGGTTAGTGCCTCTCTAGTATTACCGTGACTCTCCTGAAACTGATCTGCTATTAATAATGTCATTTATGAGGAACTTCAGAACTATGGAGTAAACAAGTGCACCACAATGAGGAAAAAGTTTCTCCAGTATTTTTAAACCCTTGATACTTCCCATACTGTTTATAACACACAGCTGTAAAAAAAAAGTCATTATGAGGGGGAAAATCAGATCAGTGGACCCATTTATCGGGAATGAAATTATTCTAATGGATGATAAAAGTTTCCACTTTGTGTGGAAATTAAAGAAAACAAAAATAACTTCATACTAGTGCATTTATACAGAAAAAACAACAACAATTGAAACCACTGGAAATGAAAAAAGTAAAACAGCCAGAAAATCAAGTCATTAAGGATATTATAAAGTAAAGATAAGGTAAAATGCTACACAATTAAGATATAGCCTAAGCCTAATTATTATGTATCTCTACATTTCTCGATAAAGTTACTAATTATTAAGTTATGGCACTTTTGGAACTAACTTAATCCAAATCATATATTTAAAAATACATTAGAATAACACAGTATTTTATAAACAGAAAATATTTTGAGACAAAACTTAACTGTTTTTGGACGGGCTTTCTCCTCTTCCTCCCGGCATATAAACAATCCCCCGGTGGAATCATGGCACTGGAATGATGCAAGTCAACCTTGTCAAAAACTGTCAATCTTTTCATTCTTCATAACGTTTCACTCCAATACAAGTGAAATATAATTTATAACACACAGCTCCGAGACTTTTGAGTGTGTGAGTGTAGACTGAGATAATGGCATTAAAATCTCAGGACTATCCGGATTACATCCGTGCTGCTGTGCTATTGTTTGACAACAAAGGAGAGCATGGCACTTGCAGCATTAATGTCACAACATCATTTCAAAGTTTTTAACTACAGTAACACAGTGTAACAAACTAGTGATAACTACTATTACTGAGGGACTCACCAAAATTTCCGATCAGAGAGCTTGCTATTCCTTCCCACAAAAGTACAATGGCAGTAGAAGACAGGATCCTGACGCTATGAAATGAACCGGTCGCAACTGTTGACAGTTTGCATGAATGTAATAAATCACCTCTTTGGAAGCTAATGAATATTTTGCATTAGACTTTGACACCCGTCTATTCCCCAACTGAGCTCATGGGATATGTGTACATAAGTGGGCAGCCCCGTTGGCAGATGTGGTGAATGCTTTATACGCGATTGGGTGGCGTTCACATCCTCGTGTTTCAGGTGGCGGATTCCTCTCAATGACAAGGCTCGCGCTTCGCACGCAACGGCTCATGGATTTACACATCCTCTCGAGTTCACTCACGCACCCACTCGTAGTTCGCTGGAAGCTTCACGCACACACAGCGTCGCACACTAGGAAATATGTAGCCTAGTTGAGAAAGTAGCAGAAACGGTGGACAATATTCCGCTACCTTTGCTTTTTGGAATATTTATTTTGTATGAAGGTGACCTTTTTGAAGAACGAAATATGTGGAAATTCTATACAACACGGGAATATATATCACTTTGTGAGAATGGTATGGGTGTTCAAGCTTGTTGTATATCGTGCAATGATAGTTTATTGTGTCCAGATTTCTTAATCGTATATTAGGCTACTAGAACTGATATTAAAGGCCATATTGCACTTGGGTTTAATTCAGACAAATATGTAGATTTGTGGTAGGCTACTGCCAATACTAGCCATAAACATTTTGACGATTCATTTTTTTTGTGTAGCCTTCAAATGGCCTAAATCACTTCGGGATTTTTGAATGAGTGTTAAAGCTATAGGCTATACAATTTGAGGAGACCGTATTTACAATCAAGTAGCCTATCCTGTATTCTTTCGGCTGACGATGCAAATACGCAATAATTAATCATGGCTAAAGGTATTGCATGGCAAGGCTGTATTTATAAGATCTCCGTCTCAACTGAATCACTGTAACCAAAACCCTTTTCCTGAAAACTCAGATCACAGATTAGGATACTCTGCGCCTGCGAACCTTTGACCCGGTCAGTACATTCAGTGCCAAGTACCTCTACGCTTCTACAAGATCCTACTGTAAATGCGCATGCAAACGGCGCCATCTCGTGGAAAGAAGTCAACAAGACAAGCATCATGCAAAAAAAAAAAACTCATTTATTACCATTATGTTGACAAAGATGACAAACATAAACCATAGCCACAAAGGTTCGTCACAACTTTTTAGTCTTTTTTCCAAACAATCAATCCTCCAAAATATAGTTTGGATTCACTACAAGATAAGGGTCCTCCTCCATTACAGGTTCCTCTCCCTCCTCCCCAACCTTCTTCAGGCCAGTTTTGGTTAGTTCTATAATGATGTGGTCCTGTGAACAGAGAGAGACAACAAAGCATAAACAAATACATTCCTTTTCCATGTCTCTCCAGTTTCATGTTCCACACTTGAAAGGGAAACTGTCCAAGGTGCTGAAATGTTCCTTACATAATGGACAAGTCTGTGGATCACCCGCTCAATCAGGCTCTTCTTGGCAATGAGCTCAGCCTCTGAGTCAATCTCACTCTCCAGCTCCTTCAGATACCAGTTGACCAGCTCACTCTTCTTCAGCGAGGACTCCTCATCCACTGGCATAGAGACAGACACAAACACCCCGGTCAGTTTGGGAACCTTAAATGCCATTCTGAGGACAATAAACAATTTCATGAGGCTTATTAGCTAGCTTGAGCTTCAGCACCATGTGAAATCAGCCATGCAAGTTTGCTGTTGACACCTCTATTGAAACTTGGGCACTGGTGTGAATGGTATGTCATTCCCTATTAAAAATTAGTCAGCCAACAGAATGACTTCAAAGCAGTTCTATTAGGGTAAAAAAAACCAAAACAAAACAAACAAAAAACAAACACTTTGATGCCTCTAACTGACATTTCCAAATGAATAAGTCATAAAATGGCAGTGACATAATATGATGAATTTGAAATGGTCTAGAATCCCAGCAGATGGAGGAGTCTTACGTTGCTCCATCTTCTGCATGTGGAGGATCAATAGATTAGAAAGCCTGCGGTATTCTGCAAAGGACATGCGGAGAGCAGGCTTGGCAGCTGCAGGCTTGTCCGCGTCAGGCTGTTCCGTTTCCATGGCGTGGCCATTTGTTCCGTTGGTGCCATCGATGCCATTCTGCTTCTGGTGGGCCTCACCCATCATGTCATTCGGATCTGTGGGACAGGCGCTAGAAATCATCATCATTTTACAGAATGTGATAGAAAGCACACAGCTTTGTAAAGAATTATTATTCATTTCCATGGTATAGTCATGAGGGGATACATTTCCTCAGAACAAATAGACACAACAAAATGCCGCAAAATGCAGGTTGAGTCAACATCTACAGTAGTAATGGGCAATAACTAAAATGCTTAAAGGAGAAATGCGATGTAAATCAATCCATAACCCTGTTTGAGGTCACTGAGTACTGTGGGTAGGAAAGGGTATACCAGCAGCCAAATGAAATGGCATCATTTGAGTTTTGGTCAGTGTTACCGGTTGTTTGCATAGAGAACAGAGAACGGTAAAAGGAATTGTACCATTAAGGTCCTGTTGGTCTTCTTGCTCTTGATCAAAATTGATGTCAGGGGAGTCAACGCGGATGATGGACTTGTTCAGTAACCGGAAGGCCTCTTTTACATGTTTGGGTTGAACCTTAAAATTTAAGGGGCAATCCCCAGATTTAGATAGGTGGGCACCATTTACACAACCTACTCATAGCCAGCCACAGTACTGATGAACATTCCTTTAATACAAAGACTGAATCTACAGTCTATATCAATAAATTAAAGAAAAGTTTTTCAAAAGTTGTGTCACATGAAGAGTCGTTTTCTCCAAGACAGACTGTGGTGACAGCATCAAGTAAAGGGTTAAAGACAGCCTGACCTCATCACAGCAGTAGAGCCTGGCCATAGCCTCGGACAGTCGCAGCATGCTCTCCAGCTGTCTGACGGTGATGCGCCAGGCCGACTTGGCTGTGCCGCTGCTGTCCCTCTGGCGGAGACGCTTGTACTGGTCCACGACAAACTCTTGGGCCTCTGACGTGATCTGACACACACACGCACACACACACTTCAGATGATTTTTGATCATTTGCGGTTACAAGTGAATCAGTTACAAGTAAATCAATTAGTGCTCAGTTGCAACAAACAAATAAAAAAAAAGCATAGCAACAAACTTAAAAGAACTATATAGGTAAAGAAAAGAGACAAGAACCTTTGGCTGGAACTGACGAGCAAAGAGAATGTATCTCTGTATCTCGTCAGTGGCATAGACCCTCTCCACCGACTCCACATTCCTGGCATGCAGGTCCACAATCCTCCTAGCGATAGCATAGTCTGTCACCTAAAGGTTTAAAACCAATCAAAGAGTCATACGTAGGCTATGAACAAAATCTGCCATTTTGGAGACAATAGTTAAAATTATTTTTCATCTCCAACCTCATTGCACTCATCAACCAGGATGAAGAACAGGTCAAATCTGGACATAATGGGAGCAGACATGTTGACATTCTGCTTCAGTGATTTGGAGCGGTTGTATCGGCCATCAATGGGATTTGCTGCTGCCAAGATGGATGTGCGGGCATTCAGGGTGGCCTAAAGTCCAAAAGATATTTAAGTTAACTTATTAATTAATGCTCACTCACCTTATAAGCTTAGCAGTCAGTGTCACCACATTACACAACCTTCAGAAACAGCTACTATTTGCGAATGCATGCAAATCACTATACTACAAAAAAAGCATACTACATACTTCATATTGCACATAAGGAGCACAGCACCTTGACTCCAGCCTTGGTGATGGAGATGGTCTGTTGCTCCATGGCCTCGTGGATGGCCACCTGATCCTTCAGGTCCATTTTGTCAAACTCATCAATGCAGCAAACACCCTGGAGATACAGTACAGGAAAGCCAACCAAGGCCAATCAGTCTAATGGTAGGCATATTTAGGCTTTAAGTGTTAAAGGCCAGTCAGTTTGACGGTGGGCATATTTAGGCTTTTTGAAGTGTTAAAATTATGTTCGGTCATCAACAGGAGAGAATACACAGACATACAGTGCAGGAAATTATAGGAAATCCAACATGTTCATGCCATGCCGTTACGGATAAAATCAAAGTTGGTGTAAGTGGGGATGGATCATATTTAAATTGACATGTCCATTTTGTGTGTGTGTGTGTGTGTGTGTGTGTGTGTGTGTGTGTGTACATTGTCCGCCAGCATCAGAGCTCCGGCCTCGATGACAAACTCGTGCGACTCCTCATCTTTCACCACAGCGGCGGTCAGACCAGCGGCGCTGCTTGCCTTCCCACTGGTATAGACGGCTCGGGGGGCAAAGTCCTCGACATGCCTGAGGGCCAGAGATATGACAATAAAATCATGCACAAACCAAAGACTAAAGCAGGATACCAGACTTATCCACCAACATGATATCTCTAGTCTGCCGTGTCCCCATAAAATTGTCTACCCAATCACAATCTGACACAGGTCATTCAGATCCATTGATTTCTACTACTTGTAGTACTTGTGCTATTTTCAACAAGGCCGTAGTTTACTTGAGGAACTGGCTCTTGGAAGTGCTGGGGTCTCCCACGATGCACACATTAATGTCCCCCCTCAGTGACGTGCCCTCCATGGTGCTCTTGGCCACGCCTCCAAAGAGCATCAGCAGGACTCCTCTCTTGATCTCATCATTTCCTGGGAAGAGGGGGACAGCAGGCAAAGAAAACATTCACAATGTTATAGTTGTCATGCATGATTAAATTCAGGAACTAAGGCAAAAAAACTATTCTGTGCATCATGTTATCAGAAACTGTTATACTCTATATAGCAGCCCATTTGAAATCTTACCCCTGCAAATTATATACACATACTGAATGTGATGAAGGCCTTTGTACTTGATAATTCATACTTTTGAAACAAAGATAATCAATTCCTTAAACTTCAAAGCCTGTTTTATAGGCCAGCATGTACCGTACCATGGATAGTGGGAAAGAGGCTAGTGCAGAGGTTGTGGTAGAGGTTTTTGTCCTGGCTCATCTCAAACACCTTTTCCCACTCCTGAACGGTCATTTGGTTCTTCACGCTCTCTGCCGTCTGGTCCTCCTGACGAAGTTCTTTCCCACCAAACTAAACATGTCAAAACAAACAAGAGAGCCTGAGAGAAATCAAACAGTAGACTACAAAAATGAAAAACAAAATGAGTCAGATTTCTTTGAAATACCAGTTCCAGATGTTCCACAAATATATTCCAACATGGTCCAAAGAAAACCAAACAAATAATCTTTCCATGAAAATAAGCGCCTCGTTGTATAAATCATTCAACTGCGCTATGATTAAAGCAAATCAAAGAAATAATAAATCAGACTATTTAATCAAATGAGAAAGTGGCAATATTTCCACAGTGTTTCAGCCAAGTGTGTGTGTTTGTGTTGGGAGTCTAAGTGTGTGTGTGTGTGTGTGTGTGTTTCACCTCACCCTGGGGTTAGTCGGGGCAACGTGGCAGGACAAGAAGGCCAGTCTGTATGACAGCTCCCTCACGCCGAGCGCCTTCAGCCCCTGGATCCCATCCGCATCAAAGCCCTCCTTCCCAGTCACCCTACTGCTGGTCTCAGCCCTGGTGCCTGAGTACACACAAAACACATAAGTCAGAGGACTAATGTGTAAGGTCTTTTAGCGAGTTATTCTCATTACATGTAAAATATACTTCTTTTCTGGCAATAACCATATGGAGTAAAGTGTTAGATTGCAGGTACTGTACGCCTGAACACAGTCTTGAGCAATTAACTTGTAATGCTAAATGGAAAAGTGCATTACATTTTTGGTAACAGGATTACAAAGTGAATATGCAAAGTATGCATCTCCTCACACCATAGGCTACAGGATGGATTGATTGGCATACACCCGACCGCTTCCCCCAACTTCACATGGCCAGCACTGACACATGACCACAAGCATGCTTTAAACCAAGAGGACTAGGGGATGGGACATAGCACTGCACTGCTGGATGCAAGATTTTTTTTTTCCGATGAGGATGGAAATTAACCTGGCTTTCACGGCCATCAAAGCTCATACGAGCTTAGTCTGGCCAATCTCACATGCTAGCCGCCTTCTCAAAGGCAGAATCAATGTTAAACTTGTTCAGCCCGCCTCCTTCACCTTGGAGTAAAAGCTTGCTTCTAATTGGTGCCTGAAATTCTGGGGCAGGAAATGCAGTAAATTGGCAGCTTGGACATACTGACTTGAACACGAAATTGTGTGCAGTGTCACAGGAAGTATGGGCAAGCCCAGGCTAGATGGAAATGGTTCTACATGCAAACTTGGAGTAGAGCAGATGAATCTGGCTCAGATCTGACCTCACCTGACATGGCCATTGCGGAAACATCCGGCACAACGATGAGGGTGCCGGTGAAGTCACAGCGGTCACCAGCTTGAGCCGTCTCCACTGCTTCGGCTCTTAGCACCACTTCTACGCTACGGGGGATGGAGCCTCGCGGCAGCTCCGCCTGCGTCTCCTGGATACGCACCTGTCGAGAAAGGTCGAGAAGTCTTTCTCATGTATTATAGTGAGACCACTGTACAGTATCAGAGTGAGAAGACAGTGTTTATAGTGAGATCATTGTACCCGAGTGAGAAGTGTTTATGTTACTAATAAATACTGTCAAGTTACAGTTGTGTGACTTATTTTTATGCAAGACTTCTTTTTGCAATACTTCAGCATTTCACATATGCAGAGCTCCGGACAAGAAAAGAAGAGGTGGACACCTCTTCTAAACAATTCCCATTTCTTCTGATGTACCTTTTGGAAGTCAACAAATCTCGACTTGTTTGTGTCCAGCATGAACCTCTTGCGGTTGGCACAGACAGGATTCTTGCAGATGGAAGGCTGAGTGTACTTAAACTGCTGCTCCACGTCCTTGATGACAGACTGGCAGTCCAGACACATGAACGTGCCACTGACCAGCTCTGGGTGCACAGGATGGGTGCGCACCACCTGCCCGCTGATGCGCAGCAAGGTGCCAATCCGGGCAGTGGTGAGCTCTCGAATCCTGAGGAACAACACGGCAGGTGAAGTTTTATGATGAACATGGACACCTAACAGCAGGAATCAGACAGCTGAATAGAAAACATATCAGAGTATTAACTTGAGTCGAGAGGGAAAATCCGAGAAGGCCACATAAAATTCTTTAGATGGGGGTATGTTCCCATGGTCACGGGCAAAATGGCGCACAGCTCTGCAGAGAAATGGGTATACCCTGAAAAAAAAATTAGCTCGATTAGCTCGAAAAACTGTTTGTAAAACAAATATGCGTTGCGAAAACAGAGTAGTGCTTATCAGTGACCACACAATGTGTTAGATACTGTTTTTAAAAGGATTTACCTGTAGTACTCTTCTTGTATGGTGGTGGCTAATTGCTGATTAAAATGTTCAATGTTTGTAAAGCTGACAGTAAGAGTATTTCTCTCCGGCCGAATCAGCTCTTGGGCGTCTGGCAGGTATAAAATGTCTCCAGTTTTATCCTGAAACCTGATAATTGTTTGGTGTATTTTAAACGCGTAGGGACAGAGCTTTGTGACATTCAAATCAATGATGACAAAACAAACTTACTCCTCCAAGAACTCGAGAAATAATTTTTGACATTTTTCAGCAAGATCATCCTTTACTTGTACACCAGCGGCAGTAGTTTCAGCTGTAGGATCCATTTCAGAGTGTCACCGACCTGCGTGCAAATGCGACAAAGCTGTGGACCACAGAGTTTGCAACTCATGCGCATCAACAGGTGGTCTGTGACGTAGATTAAATAGTCTCCTGTTAACCACTTTGCAGCACCTGGTGACAGACCGAGTATGCAGTGACGTGGATCTGTTAGTTAATACTTAAAAAAATGCCCCAAAGTTTAAATGACATTGACATTGTATGTAGGTTGTTGAGCTTTTATGACATTTAGTGTGGCATGTCTTGATTTGGTCTTTAACATAATCTAGTGAATACAGGTGAGAATAAATGTTTAGCACTTTGATTTGAGAATACAAATCATCTGCCTTAGGCCTATGTCCTAGTTTTGAAAGTTTTGAACAAAATGTAGTCTGTGTAGTCCACTAAAGTAGGCCGTCTCTCCCAGTAACCCACACCCACAGAAGGCATACAGAAACCTTTAATTTTTTATTTACCACACATTTAAAAAAGTGAAACACACTATACAAATGATCTTCCGATAGCAGATAACAATGCAGAATACACTTCTAATGATCTGGCCACACGCTACCGCTCCAAAAGTGCAACTCAATTTGCACCCATATATTTTTCTCATTATCCTTCTCCTCTTTAACCTTGACATTTGTAAACCATCACTGCTGAGCTCAGCAACAATGACGTTTAATACCCTCATCTAATATCTGACTATTCACTTTTTGAATTTTTATTTCTTGCTTAAATGTAGATAGGCAGTAGCATGCAACCCTCAGCGTGAAAGGTGTTTGATTGTTTTTATTTATCTCTTGTAAGTTTTTTTTTTTTTTTTTTTTTCATTTATTTTACTTCTCAAGGTCAGGGGGGTTCAGGGTCTCTGTGTCCAGTATTTACAAATCAAAATGGAGCAGTCCATCACGTGTGATCTCCCATTGGCTGGCTGGCTGACGGCTCCGCTCCAGTCTCGGAGCTCTGAAGTCCAGCTTGGTGGCCAACTGCCTCTTATGGTGTGTACATTTTCCTCTTCCAGTTCTTTTCTCCCCCTCCTTCTCCTTCTCCTTTTGTGTTCACATTCCCAACAACATAGGCCAGATGTCAAAAGGAATGATGTTTATTAAGCAAGAGACTTCTTTAAAAAAACAAAAAAAGAAAGAAAGAGAGGAAAATAAAAATGACAATGTTTAGGCCAAGTAGCTGTAGGTGTCCTTCTCCCCATCCACCCTTTCCAGGTACTCCTTCTCTATGAGAATATCGATGCATTTCTGAGGAAACATGAAGACAAACAGCAGACACACCACATCAGCCAAGATGGACATTTCATTTCAGACAACCGTCTAAGAAGCCTCCCAAACTTGCCCACACAAAGGAATGAAACAAAGAAAAATTAAATATTCTGTATATGTTTAGCCAACATGTTTGTATAACATTCAAATTTGCAGAGAGAGCGAGAGAGAGAGAGAGAGAGCGAGAGAGAGAGAGAGAGAGAAAGAGCGAGAGAGAGAGAAAGAGCGAGAGAGAGACACACACACACACACACACCCTCACCTTGATGACTGGGACTCTGGGCTTGAACCTGGAGGAAAGCTGATTTAGGACCTCTGCCAGGAGCTGCTGGTGCTTCAAAACCTTCCGCATCTTCATGATTCTCACGATGGCCGCCTGAGAGGGAAGAGACAAAGCCCCAGACAGGGACAGTGGTTATAGAAGAGTCTGGAGACCGTGCCAGGGTGGGTACAAAATCGCCTTGTTATCAAGAAGAAAGCAGGATAGTGGTTTATGAAATTGGCCTTGACTGTGTCAAGTGACAGATAATCATTATTTTATTTTTGATGATTTAGTCTAGGATTTAGACTGATGAGTTACTGAGTTACTCAGTAATCTAAATAAACATGGCCCGGGAGGTGGAACTGGTGTTAAACTGCATCAATGTCAGATTAATTTGATAATTTCGATTGGTCTTTGTCCTGGCATAGTGCCACTCTGTATGTCTTGATGAAGTAAATTGACAACAAAGATGACTATGACTATGACTATGATTAATTCCTACAGTAAGCCACCATCTTGGTTTAAACTATCAATGGCTGGGTTTCCATCCAACGTTATTTGGATTTCATATTCGTATAACATTTATTCGGCTTGCAACAATGCGTCTCTGCATGTG
>JASCQY010000080.1:14067868-14078736 GCA_030264315.1 Sardinella tawilis | reverse complement strand
GAGAGAGCGAGAGAGAGAGAGAGAGAGAGAGAGAGAGAGAGAGAGAGAGAGAGAAAGAGAAAGAGAGGAGATACTGGTATGGCCAGTCTTTTTCTTCTATTCTCTTGTATTCTCTGACAAAAAATGCTTTTGAGCTCAGCCTCCTCAGCCAAAGCTATTTCTGTTTGCATACAGCTGCTCTGAATATTTTGCACAGAGTATTTCATGATGTTTAATGCTGTCTTTTTACAGTTAATGTCCAGTGTGCTTAGTCATAAGGGAACATTTCTGGAACAGATGGTTCTGCCGGGCTATCGGATGTGATTTCCCCGGATGGAAGTGACCAGTAACTGGGGCTGCTCCATTGGCAGCTATATATTTATTTATTTATTTATTTATTTATTATTTGTGTTGTTTGTTTGTTTATTTATTTATTTATTTTAACAGGCACTACTTGCGTCATGCGGAATCACTCAGAGTCAAGTTCCAGACGGTGAACTATGAGACACAACTCCCCCACGATCCAAGGTAGCTCCTGAGTGCTGTAACACCAGACGCATTACTGGCATTGGGGCCCAGAGTCTGTGCTGCAGTAAGGGGAAATCAGGAGCGTTTTGAGCGTAACACCATTCATCTCAATCAGGTCTGGAGAGAGGAGCGCTAAGCGCTAAGAATTTTAACTGTGAGTTCAAAAACATCATCATGGGATACAATGTGATGTTTTTCAACATTATCTGTAAGATAGCCTCACATAGCTCTTCTTAAAGCTTAGTTAATATGCAGTCAGCCAGAGACAGCCGAGGCGTGGAGTAATTCCCAAAGATTCCGGAGAGGGAGAATGACCTACTGGGAATATATACAGTAGGTTTGAAGGGGATGGGAACACAAGCTCTTAAATGTTTCATGTGAAACCCTGCAGCTCTCAATCACGTCCAGAGAACATGCATGCCTGTGAAGCTAACAAGCGTGCAGCGCATCGCTAATTAGGGTAGACAGGACAAACTCACTGTGTATGGAGGAAGGAGCCCATCTATCATGTGTGTAGCCTAAGACAGTGCCTGGTGCAGGGCTGCTCCAGCTGTTACGCTTCTCAGAGTCTGCGGAGGCTTTCCTGGGATGTTTCTCAGCAGCACTGGTGCTGCTAGGCTTGGGTATCTGTGTCACAGCAGCCCCCCTTGAGACCTCAAGCCTGCCTGTCCCCGCCATCGGGGCATGGTTGCGGCTGTCTACAGTGGTTACACTAAAAGCAGTATTAAGGTCAGGCAGGCCGTGGCGGCAGGGAAACGCATGTGAGAGAGTGTCACGTCACAAGCGGAGGCAGAGCCACACACACACACACATGGCTTTAAACATAGATGATGCTGTTACACACTTGTGTACTCTCTCTCTCTCTGTCTCTCGCCCGCACACAAACATACACGCATGCGCGCACACACACACACACACGCACACACATACACACACACACACACGCACACACATACTCACACGCACATGCATTAAATACTACTACAGGTAATTGAGACTGAGATAACAATGTATTGATATACAGTATCAGGGTCAACTTGAGAGGTGTATTAGGAAACAGGACCAGTCTGCACTTGCGTAAATACCTGGGCTACAGCCAACAGCTGAATGTACACAATTACAATCATTCTCTTCTTTCAAATTCAGTGAACTATTTCTCTTTCTCTCAGTCCTCCAGCTGCCTGTTCAGTGCATGTACTCAAAAACTTTCAAAATCTTATGTTTTAATCGATCCTGCAACACAAATGAACTGCACCATAAACACAGACAGCTTACAGTACTACTGTAAAATGATGTTTCAGGTACACAGAGGGGAGTGGTGTCAGTTGATTATCTTCATCTTAAATATCAACAACCCGTTGAGAAACCGAATCTTATTGGCCTATTTCATCTTTAAATAATCTTTCATTCTCAATGGTTTCTCTGAGCCGCTTGATAAAAAAGCCAACAAAGGTTACAATCTGCATGTGGTTGAGAATTGGAGTTGATTTCAAATAAGCTGCTACCTGGGTGATAAATCACCATGAGGCCAGTGGGTGGCCATGGTAACCAGCCATGGTAACCTAACCTATGAGTGTAATTGACCAATGAACTTAACCCTCTCACTTCCTGACTCCCCCACACCTCTCAAGCCCCAATTCTCAAATCTCATTTGCCCGTGTGCATCAATCTGCTCTCCAACTCCAATCCCATTGATCAGGAGCATACTTGACTCTCTCTCAGCCTCAGCTGAGCCTCCTCGAAGACACTGAGAGCACAGATTTGGCCTCTCCCACGGAACGCAACGCTGAAATCTCATTAGCGATACTTGCCTCTCTCGCTCTCTACTCAACGCCACAACCCAACACATCTGTGTAGGCTTGCACGAATCAATAGCGCTGGGAAGATTTACTAGACTCAGATGATGTTTTCGATTGTTAGCTCCTTCAAACAGAATGGAGATCAGGCGTAAATCATTCCATATATCCCTGTTGCTCAAACTCACCGAGTGCTGTCGTCAAGAAGAAGAATGAGAACATTTGATACAATGAGGACTGAATAGCCAAACAACAGCTAAGCTAACTAAACAGGGCATGGAAGCTCAGTTTCAGTTTTCTGTGCCCCTTTCAGAAACTGTTCGCTGCCAGTGTTAGCAGCCAATTTTATGTTTTACTGCATTTTCTTGTTCCACTTTCTTGGCGAGATCAAGCAACTTGATTTACGCCAAACTTTTCCTTTAATTTAGCTCCTGTTAACATCCTCTGCAGACAGAGGCAGGAGGTGGTGAAGCATTTCCCCCCTGGCTGGGACTGGTTGAACTTGAACATGGACTGTAGCATCTCTTAAGTCTATGACACACTGTGTGCACATTGATAATGAACTCAATGAAGAATCATTTCTGACATGTACACTTGTGTTGAATCAAATAAAATAATATACTTGAATTGACTTATGTTTCAATACATTTCTATTTTAAAGAGCAGAGACCCTACGCACCGCTTTACAATTTCCAGGTGCTGTTGATGTGCAGTAGTCAGTAAATTCCAAGAAGGGTTAAATCACCGCACACTGGTTGACTTAAATGCTGATATTTTATTGCAGTAAACAACCATTTCTATTTTACTGTCCTCAACCCCCCACCCCATCACACACACACACACACAACCATCCCAACAAGCACAACCATCATAAAAATGCAATGAAAACCATCGCAACAAATGCCCCTATCATCAGAATCTCCGAGTTCGACATCATCAGATCCAAGCTCCATGAACCCCACAATCACACAGTGCTGTTCGGGGTTGCACCTCCACCATCACTATAAATGTTTGACAGCTAAAGCACATACTGCGCACTACAAGATCTGCGTGTACAGTGTGTGCAGTCATGTGTATCTCGGCTGCCAGTATCGCTAGAAGTGCATACTGTTTGTCTGAGTGCCGGTGACCCGGGAAAGCGATCACAATGACCAAGTTATGTAGTTGCTGGCTTGCCTTTCTGTCACTCTCAAGCCTAACGTAATAATGTAGGTGTTAAGAGGCAATAAAACTTCTAATGGGAGCTTTATGGCTTCATCCAGGTTGCCCTGTCTCAGCAGCTGTTGCCTGTTGGCACGGGTGATTACCTTTGTTGTGTAAGCTGTCAATTATAGGCCTGAAACCAGCACGGTCCTCATCTTGTGTTAATGAGCGGACAGGAGTCTGTGACCAGCACCTCTCTACGGGTGCCCCCCCCCCTTACCCCTCCTTCTCCTGCTCTTTTGTTCACACCACAGAAAAAAAGAAAATGAGGTCGACAACTGACTCAGTGGAGAGTGGCGTGTGTGTGTGTGTGTGTGTGTGTGTGAAGTGTGCCTGCCATGAATGAGCAGTGATTTACATATGACACGGCCAATCAACGGCAGTATGGAGAGAGAGAGAGAGACAGAGAGAGAGAGAGAGAGAGAGAGAGAACATAAGGAAATGGAGAGAGGGAGTGAAAAAAGATGGAGGGAAAAGCAAAACATAAGGAGAGAAAAAGCAAGACAGAGGGACAAAGGACATGAGGGGAAATTGGGAGGGAAATGAGGGTCGGAATGATAGAGATAAAGACCCACAGAGACACACATAAAGGAGAGAGAGAGAGGAAGAGTGAGAGAGAGAGAGAGAGAGAGAGAGAAGGTAGATAGAGTGCAGAGTGGTGGTGGTGGGGGGCCCATTTCTTGTGTTGTGTGCCAGGACAAGAGTGGCTGCTGAATCAGTGAAGCCTGCTGAGGGTCTGTGCGGCGCTGAGAGGGAGTGTAATCGAAGGCCTGATGTTAGTTGTTTCAGTCAGTCCGAGGCCACAACAAAGCCTTTCTTATTGTTCTTCTCACAGTGTTTTTTTTCCCCCTCTAGTTCTGCTTTTACTATTCATCTTTTTATGCTCCTTTTTCTTTTAATTTTATGCTCCTTTTTCTCCCCCCCCCCTTCATATCTATAAAGCAACCCAATGTATTTTGGGAACCTTGAAATACAATGATGACATACAAACTGACTGAATTGCTCATGCTTGCCTGAAATAGGTGATATTGTAAAGCTGTTATCTTGGGGGAAACCCTGCCCTTTTCCCTAATTTTAGGTTCCCTCTCAGCACTAAATGGGTATTTTTAAAATTCTGAACGAGAATTGAGAAAAGTGGGAACTCCTTGGCTACATCATGTTCCATAGTGAGACGCACTGTAGCCTAATCCATATCTGGCTATTTAAAATCAGTGTGGAGATGTAAGAACTTCACCAATAACTGTGCTACTCGTGCTACTTGATGAGCTTAGGGGGCTTAATGAAGGGATTCCCCGGCACTGAAGAAAGGTGATATGGCTTAAAGATCACTTCTAAGGCTTGCTGAGGTAATCCCTAATATGGGGCCCTCCTCAGCTCGGCGTGCGGCCCTCAGTGCTCTTTGTTCAGCACTGCCCATCAGCAGCACACAGACAAAGGGAGGGGACCAGAGCTGTGTGTGTGTGTGTGTGTGTGAGTGTGAGGGGGGAGGTTGGCTTGCTTGCCTGGGGGGGAGGGGTCTTACAACAACCCCCGGCGTCATATTGGTTGACAAACGTTCACTGGCAGGTGCCCAGAATCCCAATGAGCTATAGGGTTCATTAACATAACAAAAAAAAGAAGAGGAAGGAATAAAAAAAAAAGGGAGCAGAGCTCCAAGCAGAGTGAGGGCAGAGTGAGCACTGCACTGGGCCTGCCAGGGAGCTGGCGAGACTTGGACTCCCATCTATACCTAATCAGAGTGGGAGGCTGGGATTACTGTAACATATGAGGGCATTACGTAACGCTGCCTGCCTGCCGCACATCCTGGGAGCATGCTGGAAGTGGAACGGGGAAAAATGTGAAGAGGCACTGCAGCAAGCTCAAAGAAATCAGTTTGGCAACTTAATCTCTAATAATGAGCATGGCTTGGAATTAGGAGGGTGAGCGGCTAATTTTGAGAGAGGGAGGAAGAGAGACAGTGGGAACTAGAGAGAAAGAAAGAAAAAGAGAGAGAGAGGCAGAGACAGGGAGAAAGAAAGAGAGAGAAAGAGAGAGAGAGAGAGAGAGAGAGAGAGAGAGAGAGAGAGAGACTTGGACCCTCAGAGGTAATTCCACATCCTGCTCAACACAAGTTAGAAGAGTTGTTTTGGTGCGTGTTTACTCCTGAAAATTAAAACGCTTTATTTGGTGTTCCTGATCATATTTCCCCAAAGAGCCTTTGCATGGGAGTTGTGTGCAAGCAAATCAATTGAATTAATGAAGTGTTTTTCTTTTTTTTGGACGCTGCAATTGCAGAGCCAGAATTGGGTTATTAAACTCTCTGGATATCTTCTCTAATTTGTCAAGTGTGCACAGTTAATTGGAAAGCATGAGGTTGTTATAAAAAGTCAAATAATTGTCTTCTGTCAAAGAGGACAAACCACACTCATAAATCACACTCATAAATCCCAACCAAATGCGTTTAGAATTTATAATCCAGTCGAGTCACTGGGTCTCTACTGTCTATCTTCACCTACGACCCATCAACGTGAACATCACTTTGAGTTGACTTCAGAGAGCAGACAGGTCAATGGGCCAACAACACGTGAAAGTCTAAAAGACATGGCGCAAGTTCTTCACAGCAGCTGTGTACATACACTATTTTGTTTTTGATGGTTTTGTTTCATGTACATACATACATAGCAGAAACGGCTGACTTCCCTGCTGATCACACTTGCATGGACCACATTAAAGTTAACACCAGCTTTCACCACTGAAATGTCGGTCTGTGGTGAGTGGCTTGTTTTACAGTAAGAACAAAGTGATGAGATTAAATACAAGTGGAGGATAATGGAATCATAATGGTCTGATGCAAAAGGATCAAATAAATGCTGAAGCTGGCATCTCAAACATATGCACACACATGCAGAGTGAAAGTGTGAATGTGTGTGTGTGTGTAGGTGAGAGAGAGATAGAGAGAGAGAGAGAGAGAGAGAGAGAGAGAGAGATTGCTCGGTATACTCAAAATTAAAGTTAGTGCAGTGAAAAGTGGTTAGAAAGTGCACACTCAGCTTCCATATGAAGGTGACTCAGTGAGACAAGTGAAACCGGTGCAGCGGCAAAAAGAGCCCTGTGAATCACTGAGACACTGACTCAATTATGAACCAGGAATTAATTTCCAAATTCGGCTACAGCTGGGGTCATGAGAACGACAAAATGGAAGACTTAATTGCCCTTAATACAAAGTCGTAGTATAGAAGCCTAGCCTTGATGTTGCCTAGACTCCCATAATGTTCAGAGGTAAGTGACTGATGTCTTTTAATAAACAGAGACAACTGTTTATGGAGAGACAGCATGATTGTACAGCAGCTCATATACTCAGCTACACATAGTAGTACACTAACATCCATAGTTTTGAACCTTTCTTTTGCAGCTATAGGCTGACAAGAGGATTACTCCATTAAATTACTTTAATATTTGTCATATTGACGGGGCTAAATCCATTTGGTTATGAGGACCCTTGTAGTCCAGTCCAGTTCACTGAATTACCTATCGTAACACATACTGTATCGACTTTAAACTGAAAAGTGCGACCACAGTTGTGATTACTGTACATTGCAAACACAAACAATATCTCCACCAAAAGATCCCGGAAAAGAACAATGAATTCCACGTGACATTTTTGCTTTTTTTTCATTCACAGGTAAAGCGATTAAACAATTTCTATGGCAAAGGTAACACCAGACTACCGTATCTGTTACAGAAATCAATAAATTTCTAATCACGTATGACAGAATCGTGAAATCTGTACTGAAAGAGAAAGGGAACGACCGACACAGACACATAACGCGTTGATATACGTTAGCGCACAACAACATCCCGCAATGCCCTGTCACCGTAAGGGGCTACAAAGCACCAGCACTCATTTCCTCTCCGCGACAGCGTGTAGGCTACTTACGGGATGCTGAGCGCGCTGTACTCAAGCTGCCGAAGACTCCAAGCATCCACAGTAATAGCGTTACCCCAGGTTTGGGGAACCGCAGCATCTTCTCTTTCAAAGCGCCGTCAACAAAAGAGATTGTGGATATTTCCTCTTCCACTGTGCGGCTGGTAGGCTATCGCACCCCTCCCTTCGCGGAGGGAACCCACAAGGCGGCACAGTTACGGTTATATGAGCAACGGTACAGGAGCTGCTACCAAGCAAATGTTCTTCGAGCTGGTGCGCAATTCAACCAATTTCCTTCTATTACCCAGCAACAACACAGGGTCCTTGACAAAGAGCGTCGCACTGTTTTTCAGAACACGTATTCGCATTGCATTGTGACCAAAAATATTGGTGTGTTTCCTCTGTTTGCATTGTTAGAGTACATATATCCTGTTTGAAACAAGGCCTCCGAAAGGGTCGCTGTCCAGGTGCTGAAGTTAACGTCCCGATGCCCCCCGTTTGTGGAAGAATTGGTATGGCCCACCAAACACACATGGGCTACACGAGTCAAAGAAAAGAAAACGAGGAGGGGTTCTTAAGTGGTTTAAGGTGGATTCAACCAAGTAAGGCGTTTGACGTAGCCTATAGGCTATACAGGCTTCGGAATCACCGCGAACGATTTCCATTGTCTGTTTTTCCGACCATGCCTGGTGCAGATTGCGCGTAGGTTTCATATTGTCTGTATTCATACACCATCAATAATTGTTTATGTCAAAAATAAACGTAGCTTAGGATGTATTGCGAGTTGCATAAAGAACAAATATTTGCATCTCATATCCTTGGCATACAGCTCGCATTACACAATAACAACGCACCCCGCTCTTAGGAAAAATAGTATTTTTTGAGAAGGTTTCAGAAGCTCAAATATCAACAAATACCCCGTCTCTACTAGAAGGTATATTCTACACATTGTTGGAAAAAGTTAGGACCTAAGGAGTAATTGCTTATCATATTCTTGGTCACCTTGCGTTTAGTGGCAGGTAGCCTATATTGTAGGTGAGGACACAGACAAAAATTGCATGTTATAATAATGAATAATAACATCGAAATAATCTACACGTTCTTTGATCATAAATGACGTGTACAAATAAATTAAAATGTAATACATTTAGATTTACATATTGTGGACATAGACTACCTGCAATATATTGTAAATAAACAACCATGTGTCTGAACACTTGCAACTTGGCCTGTAGATGGAGACATTCTGTCAGAAAGCGAACCTAGACATTCAAACCTATTCCAGGAAGTTTCAGACAGTAGAATGATGGCTCTAGACCAGATCTTCGAAAAAGGTTGTGCAAGGTTGAGAGGTTGCTCCACCAACGTTTTGGATCCACAAAGGTAGAGGTGAGGTGGTTGTTGAGTTCACCTTAATGTTCTCATTCTGAGATTAAAATAAATTTCCAAAAGAGAAAATTTAAACATGCTTTTCTTCATTTTTACACAGGTGGTGCCATTAACTGTGGAGGGGTGCTGTATTTTGGTGCCCCATTTATAATGTTAGCTGTCGGTTTGCTTTTCAGTCTGCCAAATTTTTGGACCAAATTTCCTAATTTTGTACTCGTTGACCTCAAACAACTGGTACTGTATATGGATTCAATCACAAACCTGATATCTCCTTTAAACTATTCATACTCAGTCACACATGCCTTGACACGCTTTAGGATAATTATGGCATTTCCAAATGTGACATTATCCCACAATGGCTGACAGTGGGAGGACATGATAGGAGAAAAAAAAAATAATTTCTCAAAAACATCCTTTTTGTTCTTACTAGAGCCATATTTTTCACAGTCCCCTCTTGATAGCTGGCACTTACTCAAGAGTAAAGTCAACTTGAACCATGCCAGCTGTCAAGCCTGGAGGCTGGAGGGGCCAGGGAGAAGGGCTGGGCCAGACTGGGCGCCTGGTTGCCTGGCTTCACTCTGGACCCTGTCCCTGCGGCTAGGGCTGCCACTGCTGCAAAGCCGGCCTGCTAAGCCGTGATTTCCAGCTCACTTCTGCCCGGTTGACTCCATTCATGTGCTCAGAGGAAGTCAGCATTTCAGGAGCACAGACATCGAGCCAGACTACAGTAGTCATATGTGTCTGTGCAGCTCGCTGAAGTTACAGAGATGGTATGAAGGGATTGGAATGCATCAAATCTGTTCTATGAATAAGATGTCCTTCTAAGGTGTCTGGAAAAGAGAGGGATAGACACATATACATGCAGACTGACATGCAGACAGACAGTGAGTCACAGAAAGAGGAAAATATCATAGACTCCAAGATTACGTTATTCTAGACTCCGTTGTCATGCCTAACGTTCTCTCCAACACAGAAAATATTGTTTTCAGCACATAGACTCCAGTCAGCAACTTATCTAATCTGCAATGCCGCCCCTAAATGAGAGGAATGCCCATGATGAATTTAATAAATGTGCCATATCGTCCGTGAGCGTGGAGAATTCTTTTTAACGACCAAACTATCTCTCAGGCCACTGCTCCTAAACGCAGTGAAAGATGAAAATATAAATATATATATATATATGGCTACATATAACAATGTGGCTGCATTATAATTCCATACAGCGGTGTTGTGGGTTGCCTCTATGAAGCCCCTGCATGGTATTCAATATCTGGTTATGCAACCGAATACACTCATATCATTTAATGGCACATGTTGACAGAATAACATTGAATTGTCCTGAAGCAAAATTTAGCTCATGGTTTTATGGGCTTTGACAACCCAGTGTAAAGACTGAAATGTCACAAGAACTAATTTTTTGTATTCATAAGATCAAAGTTCTTGAGGGGCCAAGTCATGAGGGGCATGTGATCTCATGGCAAAGTTTGAGCCACACAAAGAAATGCCTGGAAAAAGGAGAAAGAGGGAGAGGAGGGAGCACCCTTGAAACGCATTGTCAGGAGTAAGCCAGAGGCAGAGGGAAGAATACGTGTAGGAAGCATTTACTCTACTGCTTTAATATGAACATCAGTCATAGCGAGAAGATAGACTGGAACAAAGGACAACACACAAAAGGTTCATAGACTCTGAATAAACTCCCTGTAGGCCTATCATGACAGAGGAAAAAACAGATGATGCCTTGTCTATTGAATTGTAAATGGAGCTGAGGACATGCAAAAGGAGTTCCAATATGGACAACATATAGTCTGGAGTTCCAGACTTGACCAGGTGTGGGTGTGACAGGTGCATCTGTCACTCAGAGACAGGTGTCCAGGTGACAGGAGGCCACCTGCGTCTGACGGCTGAGAAGCAGAGGCACAGCGAATACCATAAAATTCACTGTGTGCTGCATACAGTCAAATCCATCCATCAGTTAGGATAGAAGGTACATGCATAGATAAATAGATAGATAGATAGATAGATAGATAGATAGATAGATAGATAGATAGATAGATAGATAGATAGATAGA
>JASCQY010000080.1:14053264-14063755 GCA_030264315.1 Sardinella tawilis | reverse complement strand
GTTCCCAAATTCATGCGAAAATTTCGGCCATGGTCTCCAGGCTGCCGTGCAGTTCGGAATGAGCGCGCAAGGCAGCATGGGTATTCCCAGGCTACAGAATCTTAAGAATATCTCATAATTCTTCATGGTCTGACCTTAGAATAGGCAACTTGAAAATGCATTGAATAAGAAAAAAGGGAATATTTCAAGAGATAGAAGCCATACAAATAACCCTTCTGCCACACAGAGAGAGAGAGAGAGATTGAGAGAGAGAGAGAGAGAGTGAGAGAGACCTTCATGAAAATACCCACCCAAAATACCCTCTGGCAGTTTTTGCAGACTGTCCAGCCCCCTAGAAGCCCCAGTTGGACTCCATCCATAACCTTCTGTGGTTGTCATGGCGATGCAAACAATGGCCCCTACCTCACCAGTCTTACTTAGTGGGCGTTAGGGCTGAGGGCTGGGTAGGAACCCTGCCAGAAAAGAAAGTGTCTCCCAACAAAACAGTCCTGACCCCTCTACCCCAAAAGCAGGCCCAACAAGCCCCAGGGCTTCTGTCAGTTACAGTCCACAGGACACACCCCAGCCTCTATGTAAATGTGTCCTTTACAGGCATATGCAGAAAGTTTGACCTTTTTCAAACGGACAATCACCATAATCCACATAATCCACCCATTCATCCTAATGTCATTCCAGTGGGAAAGGAAAATAAATGTCCATATGGTTGAATGTCATATGACGCCTCTCCCAAACAAGATAACTGGTTTTGATTGGTTCCTGGATTTTTGGAAATATGGAAAAGGGCTGCAATGGGTTTGACTCAAATTCAAATTTGCCAGCAAGTCCATGTGGGTCTACCCATGCCACTGCTTTAATCAAAGGAAATGACACAAATGTATCCCTTTAACCTAATGTGGCACAAAGGCACTGTTGTGAGACTGGGTGAGAGCAGAGCAGGGGGATTCAGGTGTCCAGGTGTGTCTGGACCTCATCTACTTGCACCAGTGACAGCTTAAGAGGAAACAAGACACTGCAGAACACAAAATAATCAGAAAAAGAATACAGTGTATGTATGTTGTTTTAAGGAATATTGGCCTTGGGCCAACTGTGGCCCCTTGCTCTCTAAAACGTCTAAAAATGAATGTGGCCTGTTGTTAAAATCTAATTGAATATATGAAACGCTTGTCGTTTCAGCACTGCCACAGTGATTTTGAACACAACGACATGTACAAACCAAGTGTTCCATTGAACAGATCATTTGCTCAAAAAAGATGCCAGTTAGAGTAGTGTGCTAGTGTGACAAATTCATCTAGCCTGTATTATCATTAAGCACTACACAATCATAGATTATAGAATAGTAGATACAGTATAGAATCATTTAGATAACAGACAGGCTTTCTAAACTAAAACACAGTCTCTCTTTTTCTTGTAAATTATTGAAAACTCGTGCTCTTAATTGTGCATAGGTCCTTTGCATCTTACAGTGTAGATTTTTCAGTATGAGGCCTCCAAACAGAAGACTGTGCAATCCTGTTCTACTGTATGTCCACTGTGCAGCTAACTTACCTGCATGGTTTAATGAAAGCCTTGTAACTGTGTAGGCCTCCATTCAAACCCTGGCCTGACACACATGGTCTTTAGCAAAAGCTCTCTCAAACCCACTGTGGCCTCCCTCTCCATCAGCTGCCCATTGGAGTCCTTTGTAAAGGCTTTACTGATTTACAGTCTGAAATGCCTCCTATACATCTTCCCTATTGTCTCTGGTCAGTGCACACTGGGCTCAAGCACCAAGGCTCTAGGCATACATCAGGCCTCCCCACCACAGCACAAGCCATGTAGTCTGCATACATGAAGCACTGAGCCTTCCTGCTGCTGACAAACACTGCCATGCTGTTACCAGTTTACCTCATGCTCCTGAGCCAAAGCATTATAGGGGTTCACTGGTGATCCAGCGTGAACTAATGGAGAAAATAAATGAATAGCATTTATCTATGACAATAAACTAGGAATGTATCTAGGTTAATGGCTAAGGTCAGTTAGTGGAGAGCACGTAAGAGGTACTCTTACTCATTGCAAATGGCAACTATGTTGCCACAGACTGCTCTGCCCGGGAAGTATTTTGGTCTAGTCGCCGTGGTTACTGAGCAAGCTGGCCGGTGATTCAAAGTCACGAGAGGCAAAAACAAAAGAGCTTTTCTCACAGCTCAGGCCCCAGGTCTGGAGCCATGATGCAGGGATAAAATGCCATCCCTTAAGTCATGGCGGATGACACTAGAAAGGATCTGGCACAAATCTGGTAGTAGCTGGCCAAGTGTGTTAGGAGTCAGAAATCTAGACTCAGGTGAAAACAAAGCACAATGATATACGTGTCATTTGACAGTGGATACTGTATGTAAAAGTAGAACAACCCACCACAAACCAGTGCTATGATGGCACTGCTAGGTGGCCTTAACTCTAGACATATTTTTAAAAGGCATGCTTTTCTTTTTGCTTACATTACTGGTACAAGAGGCCAGCTCTTTACTAGATTGCTCTTTCACATGGGCCCACCACATCCATCGCTACATAAATGTAAGAAAGAAATACAGATGCATTTGGTATTAGAAATTAGATGTTTACAGAAACTTGCATTTATTCCCAATATACTGGGTACTTTCTCAGTCAACATCTGTGTGATCTTCAATGTCCTTATCTGAAGATCAACCTCCCCTCCTGAGGAGGACTCATTTCTCCTTGTGCGCCGTGTCCACCCCCCTATTAGATTAACCCTGCCTGAATCACACTACTATGGGGTGGGCCTCACAGAGAGGGAGTCTAAAATAACTTTGAGAAAACTCTTTGTGGAACATGGACACAAGGTTCCTTCATCTACTTTATTGGTAAATGCAATTGGCCCAGAGTATGCTGTGAATGAAGATTTATAACATGCCAGTAAGACATGTATGGGTCATTACAAACCAACACTGTGTTCCGTTTTTAACACCCAACTATTTGTTTTAGTTGCCAAGGGATAACTAACATTCCCTGTTGCACCCCACTTCCAAATCAAATTCCAATTTTGTGAAGCAGTTGCCGCAGTCACTAGAGTAGTAATAAATACGGTGGCAGTGTTTTTAAAGGTGCCAGTCTTAAGATTATGGGAGTGCCAGAGGATCCTGTGAAGCTTATCAGCTCAGCATGTTCTCCTGGGGATACACACACAATAACAGCAAATCCATTGGATGAAAACACAGATGTTGGCACAAATGATGGTTTTGACACTGGCTCAACTTATACAGTAGCATGCTGGTATTCAATATACTCCTAATCAACTGTCTGTATTCTCAATTTCTTTTGCAAATGTCACAGAGTGCACACCGACCAGTGTTGACTCACCAAGTGGCAAAGAACAAATGTCATCTTTGAAAAGAGTTCACACCAACAAGTGACAACTGTTTAGGAGCAGACAGCTCTCTCCCTGGTTTTGTTCATGAGAATGCAGGTTGGTCCACAGGCGTCTGCTTTCTATTAGGCTGGAATTAGTTCAGGCTGCCCAGGACAGCATTAGCTAAATTAAATACCGGCGCTCTGTTGAAAAAGGTGAATGTCTCAAACAGCATGGGGCTTGTTAGCAAAGGGGAAAGGCACATAAGCAGTGTAGCAGAGTCTCAACAGTGTATCCATTAGACATGGTTTCACTGAAGGTTTCTCAACACACTACAGGCCTAGTACTGTACACTGACATCTCAGGAGAATCAGTTGAGCAACCCTCACATCAACTTTAAAATCAAGTTACAGTAAGTTGTTGAAGTTGATGCAAAATCGTGTACAATCATTACTATTGGCAAAGGAACCAAAAAATGTGATGATTAAAAGAACCACGAAAGTCAAGAAAATAATTTCATAACCATGGAAGAAATAATGAAAATGTCATAATCAGAAACACAGGGTGAGAACAGGCTTTGCCACTGTTCCCTCTGAGTCGTCACAATCCTTTGAAATGACAACAAACACCAGTTAGAGAAAACACTGTAAAATACGTATTGTCGTGGGTAAAACGGCACATTGGTGTAATGACGGGCATTACCACACATAACTGCCAATCTGTCAGTCGGGTCTATGGTGAGGCAGCCATTGGTTGGTATAGAGGGATGGGGGCATTTAGCTGATCTCTCTGATCCTGTCCTTGTCTCTTCAACTGATGGCAAACGATCCAATAAAAAGCTTTTTGCAATTTGCAGCTATTGCTCCATCAGCTTCGTGCTCATCCATGTGTGAGTGCATGACGTTGCAGAAAAACCAGAAAGGGAAGTCAACGGGGGACATGGCGGATGTACACATTGGATCCTGGAATTTGTAGGCTTCTGAAGGACAACTGGAATATTCGTTTGAAATCATTCTGAAGGAACAGAATTACTGTTGGTTAAATTAGGACTCACTGTCATTATCAAGGTCAAAAGATGTGCATATGAAAAGACCCATTAAGTTGACTCTTTGGCACTTTGTGCAGAACATCCAAAGAATATTTTACAGTTGAGGCCTGGCTGGAAAATTTAAACTGGGATATGTTTGCATTTCGAAGGCTAAAAGAGATTTGGAGTAAAACTAATGAGCTGAAATAGTCAGCAATGTCGGTGTGAAAGGATTTCTGTCATTTAAATGGTGTGTTACCTACAGTATTGCACAAAACTGCATAGTGCATACCCCCCCCCCCCTCCCCCCCCCCACACACACACACCCTCTGAACAACAGTAACGTTCTTTTGCATGCTCTGGCCATGCTTAATGTGAAATTACAAATTACCAGAGGATGGCAAAGGCATGAAAAAAAAGTTGATTTTGTTCGGAGGTGGGGTGCACTCTTACCCTATCTGTCACATGGCTAATACGTAGGCCTACCTGATGATAAGATGATATCATATATAACTGCCAGATTAAATGTCACCTAACCTCAAACAGTGGCAAACTGTTGCATAGTATTGCTCAATAAAATACACTTAAAATCAATAAAATACACAATTTGTGTCACCCAGTAAAGCCATGCATATGGTAAGCAGAACATCAAGACAGATACAGCACAGTATAGCCACATGAAAGTGGTTGAGGAGATGCATGAGGATTTTACAGTATGTGAGAACTACATGTATCTCTACATTGGGTACCTACAGTATATTGCCTAATTGTATTTGCTTCTTCAAATAGCACACATTCTTTCTAATGTTTTGCAAAGATTTTGGAGAGGAATGAGTGCTCCTGCCAGACAAGGCTGGTGGGATTGCTGAGGTCTCCACAAGCAGTAGGTACTAAAGTGCACAAGGTCAGCAGAACAATGTCAGGCCACTCAGTGCACTTTTTGGATTGAGGTGTAGAATTGCCGTGTCTCAGCACTCTCTGTTTCTCTCTCTCTCTCTCTCTCTGTCTCCCCTTTTGACTATCACCCCTCTAGAAGTCTCATCTCTCTCTCCCGTCTCTCTCTGGGCTCTGCATGCTGCATGCTTCATGCATTCAGGCATTAGCTGTCATTAAGCAATAGAATTTCAATGGAAAACTTGCATCCGTCTGCCAACCAGTAATGAGTTCTAAACGGTCAGCCATGGATTTTTGATCAGAAAGACATTTCAGGATAACCCTGATACAGACAGAGAGGTCAGGGGGGTTAAAAGCCTGTTATTGGCAATCACACTGAGCCTTTAGCGTACAGACAGTTCAGCAGTTTGGGCTTTTTTCACCTCATAGATGCACCAGTAGCTTTGTTAGCACTGACTGATAGGGTTGGATCGTGGGGATGAGAAGTTAACCCTGTGGAATAAAGGTGAAAGATGCAGCTGCTATTCTCGTAAATGTAATCATACTTTGTAGGCATGACCTCTACAACCAATCAAACTACTTTCTTCCCTTCTTCCCTTGCTTCAATTCCTGTTAATTGGCTGTGCTGTTTGTGGCTTGGCCTGATCAACTCAGACGTAGGATGGTGCATGTACATTGGAACACACACATGCACATGTGCACACGTGCACACACACACACACACACACACACACACTGAATGAATAACAAAGGGAAAGTGTGGAGAAGAGAGGAGACACCAGACCTGTAGTTGAGAGGATAACCAATATTAATATATATATTTAAAAAATCGAAACCTTTTACCCCATCCCAGTCTGTGTTCTTGACCACATGCAGCCACAGAGAACATTTGCGACAACAGTAATGATGAAATGACAGACATTTATGGATCAGCTGCCTGTCAAAGATAGATTGTTGTCTGCATAGTTGCTCATAACTAGGCTTGCTTTTGGAACATGTTTTGGGGAAAATCAATCATAAAACTACCCTACCATCTAACATCTAGCAGCACTGAATGAAAAGACTTAAGTGGAAAAAAGCTGATAACGAACATTTGCTTGCTTTGTCTTTTTTTGTCTGTCCTGTCTGGATAAATGTGTATATTTTTTATACATTTAAAATCTGCATTTGTGAAAAATGAGCAAAAACTATAAACAGACATAAAGTGACAATTAGTCTTCATTTTGGACCTTAGAATTTAAATATTTGTAGGTTAGATGATTGATGTTTCTAATTATTTATTTTTTATCTTGTAAATCCATGTCTGGGACTGCCTATGGTTAGACAACTGCCATCTTAAAGTTAGGAGTGAAGTTTTGCAAACTTATGAATTGCAAAAATGGCAATGAAGTTAAATCTTCCTACTTTGCCTCATTGGTTAAGTTTGATAGGACGTGAACAATGTCACTCAATCCTGGGATCCCTTGTTTCATTTGCATAAGAAGCGGGGTATAAATACCGTTCCCTCGTCCTTCTCAGTCCTCGGCGGGGCGATCTTGAAAAGGAGCAACGCATGTGCGAGCTAGGACTCGGTCTGCTTTTCATCCACAACAGAGGACACTAGCAAAGAAGATACAGAGAAAAGACACAGGAGAGGGTAACAGTAAGTGTCGGGAATAACAGTCAGCATGTCTTCCCAGTCATCCTACAGGAAAATGTTTGGCGGGGAGAGACCTATTGCCAGGTCAAGCTACTCAAGTCGACAGTTCTCAGTGCCGATGCGCTCTCGGGTGTCGTTTGGTGTCTCCTCTAGCCCAACCATCTACGCGACCAAGACCTCACGGGTCCGCACCAGTGCTCCTATGCCCCGACTTGCGTCTGAAAATCTGGATTTCTCACTGTCTGACGCTATCAACACCGAATTTAAGACCAACCGCACCAATGAGAAAGCACAAATGCAGCACCTAAACGACCGCTTCGCCAGTTACATTGAGAAAGTGCGCCTGCTCGAGCAACAGAACAAGATACTGAATGGAGAACTGGAGCAACTTCGGGGGAAAGGCACCTCACGCATAGGCGACCTGTATGAAGAAGAGATGCGCGAACTGCGACGGCAAGTTGACCAACTGACCACTGAGAAAGCTCGAGTGGAAGTTAACCGTGACAACATGGCAGAAGACATCGAACGCCTGAAAGCAAAGTATGTTTTTCTTTGTTTCAAGTGCTACAAAAGTTCAGTAACCAATACTTTTGCATGTTGCTGTTATAAGGAAAGTAGGAATTCTTGTTGGATATGACACAGCAATGTCAGATTACAAAAGTGCTTAACCTTTTGAATGTTATATTTCCCCCATCCTGCCAGTAAGGTGGGAATATCAGTTGAACCCATTCTGTCTCTCTTTTTCAGGCTCCACGATGAGATTCTACAACGCGAGGAGGCCGAGAATAACATGCAGAGTTACAGACAGGTACTAGGCCCTCAACAGCTTGCATAAATCCTTTCAAATCTGTCAGTTATGTAGGGCTATAGTTCTTACACCATGCATTTTCCGAAACGTTTTCCATTTTTGATGTACAGGACAACTTTAATTTACACTCTTACTTGATAGCTTAGTGTAGATAGGATCAGTGGCCTAGAAGAAATGCACTGTCCCATGGTCATAACAGCGAGTAGCAGCTGCATTGGCCAGGCTCAACAGCGGAAACACGTAGCTGTGTGCTTATAGGCCCTTGTGCGAGAGGGTCTTGGCAACTTTTGAGCAGGTGTTTTGGACACAGAGGCAGCAATATGGATGAGTGGTCAGGCCTTAGGGGAAACGGTGGCAGTGGAGCAGTGTCTGAGCTATGTGCTTAAAATTTAGTCAATGGTGTTGGTCTCAGTCTCTTGTTTTACTGTGGCGAATGGTACAAGTGTCATTAAATGCAAGTGGCAAAAATGCATGAGGTGTTATTAAGCCACACTTATGTACAGTTGACCAGTGCAGTGACCATGTTCCACTCTATTCTTTATATTAAACCCTTGGTCTGTTTGAAACTACTGCAGCAGTGACTAAAGCTGTGAACAAAAGAAACTGACATTGGCCTGTTTCAAAACTCCCAGGAACAGATGTCAGTGGCCTTTATGCTGCTAGTGTCTGATATATTTTGTCTAAATCACCGATTTGTCTATTTCTGTTACACATAAAGGGATGTTGTTAATATTGCATTCGGTGACATATGTTGGCATTTAAATTTAAAGAGATGAGAATAACAGGAACATTCCACCAGATTAGATTAGAGCCCCCCTCCCCCCTCCCCCCCTCACTATCTCAGCCCCACCCATGAAGTGAATTGTCATCAGCTGTTTTGTCCTGCTCCTCTCCCGACTTGATCTCACTGAGCAGGGATTTACGCACGAGCTGCTTTGCTGCCCTGGCACCTCTGTGTGTGAAATGTAGGGCCTGAGGTGACCAATCAATGCCAACGCCTTAATACTGTGGACACTACTGTATTAGTGCATTTTGGCAGCCACCCTTACCGAAAACACACACACACACACACACAATGAAATGATACAAGTCTTGTTGCTTCTTTTTTTGGGGGGGGGGGGGTAACCTTTCACCCCTCCTAGTTTAGTGAGCAGGATGGGGACTGGTTGTGGGTCCCTGGGCGTTAGTGCTCGGGGGACAGGACTGGCTGTACGCTGTGGGGCCAGTGTCTGCTGAATGGCTGGCTTTGTCTGGGGTATTAGAGCCGGGCAAAGCTGCTTCGCTACCCACAGCCCTCTTGCCATGGTCTGACAAAGCAGACTGTTTGTGGCATAAGCCGCTGCCAAGAGTTAGGGTGTGTTTGTGTGTGAATATTCCTTTGTGTGTGTGTGTGTGTGTTTTGCCAATAGCCAAATTTTTGTCTAAGTGTGTGTGTCTGTGTGTGTGTGTTTGGGGTGGGTACTCCACCAATGCTCTGCTTGTGTGCCCTTGAATGTGTGTGCTTGTCTTGTTGTGTCCGTGGCTGAGAGCTGTGAGCTGCTCAGGGGAAAAGCCCTCCCTGTGGCGCTGTTTTGCAAAGCAGCCTTTTGTGGATCTACTTCCAAACCAGTCATTTTTGTAGATTACTGTTTAAAGAAAATAACTAAATAAACATAGAATGAAATGTGGTAAGCGGGTGAAAAGCGGCGTAATGACCTGCGAGGTGTCCTGGTCCATTATTCCTCTATATTGGGACAACTCGACAGTCGTTATCCCCAACATATATCCCATTGTTATAGGAGCTATTCGTGCGTTCTTTTTTCGTGCATACTGTATGTACAGTATGTACAGCGTTTACACTTGTGTAATGTTTGTGAGAATAACGGTTGTTTTTTTGTTGTGGCCAGGATGTGGATAATGCTGCTCTGTCCCGATTGGACCTGGAGCGTAAGGTCGAGTCCCTGCAAGAGGAAATTAACTTCCTGAAGAAGCTCCATGATGAGGTAGGCTCTGCTCAGGTCGTCATGCTCTCCGTTTTCACCCATGGTACCCAGAGTCATCTCTCTTGTATTTTCTCATAGTATCTAATGGCAGACAGTTGAAGCTCATGACTACAGTTTAATCTCCACTGGCCCCTCTGGCTTTGATGTCAATTTAATCACTGCTGGCCATATAATGAATAGCTCCAGACAGACAGACAGACAGACTGACACACACACACACACACAAAAACACACACAGACTGACCCCCACTTGCCTTCTGCCTTCTGTGTTTTTCTGCAGGAGCTGGTGGAGATGCAGGCTCAGTTCCAGGAGCAGAATGTCCAGGTGGACATGGACGTGGCCAAGCCTGACCTCACAGCTGCCCTCCGAGATGTGCGTCTGCAGTATGAGAACCTGGCCTCCAAGAACATCCAGGAGTCTGAGGATTGGTACAAGTCAAAGGTCTGCACCGAAGGGTTAGGGTGCTGTGTACACACCCCCCCCCCCAACTTCCCTGTCCTCTAGTGCACTGATAAGTCAGGCAAATTAATTGGATAAAGTACGGGTATGCACACGTTGTGTGGTCACTGTAGAAAACGCTGGCACAGATCTGTGAATGAAGGCCAGAAGATCACGCTGTAAAACTTTGACCAAAGTCTTTGATCTTGTTACTTTCTCTGATTCAACAAATCTCTCAAACAGATGTCTGTCTGCAACCCCCCCCCCCCCCCCACACACACACACACACACTCACACACACACACACACACATACACGCTCCAACAAATACTCACACACACATGCTCCAACTAATACAC
>JASCQY010000080.1:14036739-14052315 GCA_030264315.1 Sardinella tawilis | reverse complement strand
GTGCCTGTGTGTACAGTATGTGTGTGTGTGTGTGTGTATACAAGTGTACCTGTGTGTGTGTGTGTGTGTGTGTGTGTCTGTTTTGTTCTTTAAGAATTTGTGTGCATGTATGAAGGTGTGTTTTTTTAATCAAATTTCATTGTTAAAGAACTACTTTTTAAAAATTCACACTTAAACAGGTAGGAGGTAGTAATGACGATAATATTGGACTGTAGCTTTCAATTAAAATAGTTAGCATACTAAACAGAGTTTCAATTAAGAATTATTAACAATTAACAATTAAGAATTATTAATAATTGTTTTCCTCCATTGTACATGAATCATCTCTCTCCCTTTCTCTCTCTCTCTCCCTCTCTCTCCCTCACACCATCTCTCTCTCACTTCTCGCTCTGGCCTGAGCAGTTTGCTGACCTGACGGAGGCTGCGGCCAGGAATAATGAGGCCCTGCGTTTGGCCAAGCAGGAGTCCAATGACTATCGTCGTCAGGTGCAGGCCCTCACCTGTGAGGTGGATTCCCTTAAAGGCTCTGTAAGTTCTAACCATCTCCACTCACAACTGTCATAAAGCCACACTATTGAAGTCTGGACAACTCACCTAGGTGTCTAGCAGTAGCCTATAGCACAGTTCTATACTGTATACAGTAGTTTCACTACAGTACATCATACTATCAGTTGTACTGAATAGGGCTCGGCAATAAGACCTCAAAATAATGTTCTAGTTCTCTAATTACTAGTTCTTTTCCTTCCTACAGTGTAAAACTTGTGAGATCATTGAATAATCACCTAGTTTACACATTATTTTCATAAAATTCAAATGATAGATGCACAGTGGAACACATACTTTAGATCTGTAATAGTCTGCTTATTTGCTTGTACCTGATTGTCTCATGTCTCTGCCCCAGAACGAGTCTCTGGAGCGACAGATGAGAGAGATGGAGGAGAACTTCTCCATGGAGGTGTCAGGTAACCAGGACACCATTGGCCGACTGGAGGAGGACATCCGCAACATGAAGGATGAGATGGCACGCCACCTGAGGGAGTACCAGGACCTTCTCAATGTCAAGATGGCGCTGGATATCGAGATCGCCACCTACAGGAAACTGCTGGAGGGAGAGGAGAGCAGGTGCTTCTGTGGAATGCAGAAAGATTTACATGCATGCATACACACACACACACACACACAAAACATTCACACAGAATCTCGCTCTCTTTCTCTGTCTCTCTCTCTCTCACACACACACACTTTCTCATAGTGTAAGTTTATTCTGTATTACAATCTTTTGCGGTTAGTAGTCACATTCTGAGTTTGTTTTTGTTGTTGTATTTGTATGGAACTGTTCTGCTTATTCTTCACAGAATTTCTACCCCCATGCCAAACTTCTCTTCCCTTAATCTGAAAGGTCAGTTGGCTGAATGCCTGCCGCTCAACTTTAGTTTACATTTTCCCATGTTAACAGTAATGTGATCTTAGCAACTTACTGTATAGTAGTAGTATACTATAGTACTATATAGTATAGCTAAGCCGTCAGTTACAGTCAATTCTCTCATCACAGAATCCATGCTAGAGACCAGACCTCTAGAAAGCTCCACCACAACCAGGAAGGTGCTCATTAAGACCATAGAGACTAGAGATGGCCAGGTAAAGTTGACACATTTACATTCATTTATGCAGCTAATATAAAGTACAACTGAGCATTATTTGTTTATGTACTATGAATATTGTAATTATAACTGTTTGAAAAGAATGATCATAAGAATGATAGCCTATGTTGTTTTAAGTTCCCCTCTTTAACTTACACACAGGTGATCAATGAATCAACCCAGAACCATGATGACATGGACTGAGTGCTTTCAGCCAGACACATCCCTATGAAATACGCTAGCCCGAGAGAGACAGAGAGGGAGATAAAAGAAAGCGAGAGGAAGAGAAATTGATGATCTTTTTGAGCCGTAGAAGCCAAGCTTCCTGTATGCTCCGCACACAAAAATACAAATTGTGCACAGCAATGTGACCAAGTCACAAACCCGAGTAACCAGACACCCTGCTTTAAAGAAGTGCCTTTCTGCTACCGATGAAGAGGAACGATGCAAGCCAAGCCAGCGTGTGGTGCATAACATGTAGAACTGCCCCCTAGAGAGAGAGAGAGACAGGCAGACAGACAGTCAGACAGAGAATCCATACTCTTGGGACCAGCACAGTTACACTGACACAATGCTTATGCTTTGACAGTCTTAGTTAGCACAGACTTAGAAGACTCTTTTCTGTGTTACCAAACCCTGGAAATAAACAGCTGTTTTCCTCATACTTTGTGTCTCTCTTATTGCAAAGCTGTCTGTGTACTGTATATGTTTTCTCCAATGAGAACTTACTTCCTACTGAAATAAAGGAATAGCCTGTATCTGCCTACTTACCAACCAACTTATTAGAAATCGGTTGGCTCGAAAATGGTTAATATCCTAAACCCTACCTGTTACATTATACTGGAAACATTCAACTTCTGAATATTTGAAGAGTTCAGATGCAAAGCCCTTTAAGTCCGTCTTCAGAAATGCAAAAATGAAGTTCTTTTAGGCCTACGTTAAATTTATAAATATAAGTTATTATATAAGTAGGCCTATTTTTAATTAAAAAGCAATATGAATGTTCTAATTTTAGTTAGCCTAGGCCTATGTATTTCTCTGAATTCGTATCAAATGGATTCAGAGGGTTTTACATATGAACTCTTCGTTTGTACAATCGAATGAACACATTCAACGACAGTATTAAACTACAGTGTGCTCACGTGTATACGCAATTTGTTATTTATTTGCGACAATCCATACCGTATAGCCTACTTCTCCCCCAAAAATCGGACTGACTTTTCTTGGCAGTTGGGATTAGAGGACAAACTCTACGACTTGCCACTGCCACCTAATGGCCACCGATTGCTAAAACAAATGTGTAAGCCACCTTCAAGAAAACTCTAAAGACCCAGCTCTTTCGAGAATTCTTCCAGGCCTAAATGTTGCACTTAGGCTACTACAATCTTGCACTTGACCTTTTAGCACTGCTTAGCTTAGCTTAGCTTAGTTTCCCTCAATTGTGATGTTGTTTGAATGTTTTATCCTCGTTTGTAAGTCGCTTTGGATAAAAGCGTCAGCCAAATGCATAAATGTAAATGTAAATGAATACATATTAGCAGGCTTCTTTGTTTAAGGATTCACAAATAAGACTATACTTTACAATTATTTAGATATTTGACATAACGACGAATAGTTTTTTGCACAGTATGTCTCGCCTGAAAGGACCCTTGAAGTACCAGTCAAAACCCATAGAGGGTGCTTTACCAACTCATGGTCTAATCTTTTCAGCAGAAAGACTTCCTCCTAGCTGCTGTCCCTCAGACCCAAAACAAGGTTTCACGATGCCTTCCCTCTGACCGAACAACATTGTCTTTCCCTCTGGAGTACGGTTCGATAACAGTTCAACAGCCTTCGGACTCAATTTTATTGGCATTTTTACAGCATGTTTTTTTTTCAAAACTAACTTGAGTGAGGACGTTCGGAAAAAGCACACCAAAACTTTTCTCACCTCCAGCCGCAAGTATTCAAAGAGTTGTGTTCAGCTATCACAATGTGAAGATTTAGAGGTGCTTTGAGCACAGAAGCAACCTAAATGAGAACATCAGACTAAGAGGAAGCACGTAGCCAACCCAACGTTACCATTGCCCCCAAGTGGCATTGTGTTCTAGACTGCAACTTTTTTCGAGTGACGACATCTGCCATGGAAAGAGTGATGGAGCAGATGCGATTTCAAGCTATCCACATTGGTTGTCGGACTTTAAAAAATTGGAATCCTTTCGGTGAACGCATCTGACTCAGCTAACATTTTACAGACTTGACCTGAATCTTATTGGGTTACTTTGTACTTTAGTGAGGCTTCCCATCATTTTCAAACAGGCTGATAATATGTCTCCGCTTAAAAGTTTAAGCCGAGCTCATTAAGTTTGGAAAGACTTCGAACTTTAAGGGTAGGGTACTGCAACCAGTGGGTTGTTTTGAAGTGCCATTGATATAGGAATGGGCTCAGTTACATCCGCCTTAACACGGACGCGCAACGCTCTCATCAAAGTAGGCTCGGAACCGCAGGAAGAACCAGAGAGAAGCCATTCCGCACCCGAGTCGGATCATGGACGAAAGAAAACTGCACGCTCCCATGTATTCTCAAACCACCGAAGTCGACAAAGCACGAAGCAGTCGCTGTCCGAGGTACTGAACGCGCCGGACAGCGGTGCAAGAGTACAAACTTCCAAAGGTGTTCAGACCCAGAGTGACATTTTCTCAGAGGGTGAGTTTGAAACGAGACATTTTTTTATTGGGTTCATGTCACAGTTCATCCACAGCTTGAAGTTTTGTATTAATGATATAATTTATAAATGTGTAGGCTAAATACGCCTACAAAGACGTTTCAAGTTAGTCTGAATTGTTTGAAACATGTCTTTAGACCGGCATGACATTACTATTATTATTATTATTATTATTATTATTATTATTATTATTATTATTATTATTACACGTTCAATACGTCTTAATAAACAAACATAGATCCAACCATTTTTGTGATGAGAAGTACAACAGCTCAGTGATTTACTGGGTCAATGTCGCAGATTATACAGGGGAAAACACTTCACAGGTGAATAGCGAAGCCGGTACAATAGAGAATGCTACGATCTGCTCCAACATGAATAGTGCCTAGCGATCCTTTGAAGACCAGCGGCGCATGTGCCCGGCAAGCGCTCCCAACTTTCAGCCAAACTCTTTGATGTTAGAATTGCAGCATCTATTGATGTTAGACGGGGCTCCAGCGCCTGTGTAACATATGCATGTATCAAAGCGGCAAGTGTTTGTGTGCCCGGGCCTGACCCCCGTAACACAGGTTTCTGTAATGCTTAAAGCAGAGGAGTACTTGCATGTATTTAATATCTCAAACAAGCTAGGTGTTTGTTTCTGCATTACATGAGCATAAATTGCTCAAACATGAAATCACAACAATATAAACAAACTATTTTTGTCTACCTCTAAAAGCTTCTTTAAAACATATTTCATTTGCCCATATTTGTAGCAAAGTTCATGGAACATTTACCCTCTCTGGTTGTAGGCCTATAGAATTGTAAGAAAATAAACAAGATTAGGCAATATGACATAATTGACCAAAATGTAAGAAGAATGTTAAGGGGATAGTTGGAATCATGCATTCAATCTAATTTCTCTCATTTCTAATTTGCACAGCTCCCTGATGTTTAATGGCAAGCATATTTATAATGTATAATATTAATTGATATAATTCAGCATGGATAAAACGGCTGTCTCCTTGTGTTGTGGTTTTTCCTCTCTTTCTCTCTCTTTTTTTGTTTCTCTCTTCCTCACACCACTTTCTATCTCATTTGCTACATCTTTCCCCACCTCTTCCTCCTAAAGGAAGAGCTCGTCCCTTGGTGGCTCTTAAAATACCTCTAAGAAACCCCATGCTTGCTGGTTGCCATAGCCACACGGCACTGACACCTCCTGGTGTGTTTTCCTTTCTAGCCAGAGGCAGGTCTCGCCTTGCCTCTGGGAACTCCCATGATTCCCAGACTGTGGGGAGATGCCCGCCTAGCTTTGTGCTGGGTGCTGCATGAGTGAGAGAGGGCCAGTGGCTCGCCAAAATATACTGTACTGTCTGTTGTTTTAATTTGTTCCTGCAGGACCATGATATTTGGTTCCAGAGGAACTTGTGTCCTCAAAGGGATTTCAGGTGTGGAACATAGGATAGGATTGAGTCACTTGCTCCTTGGCTCTAACGGAAATGAGCAGAACAGGAAAGCGGCTCTTTGATTGAGGGTTTTTTGTAAAATGATAGTTTGAGGCTATCTGCATTTGCGGTCTGTTACAGCCCCAGAGGGGTTTCTTAAAGGAATATTCCACCCAAACATGAAATTAACTCAGTCTTGGTCACCCCTCAGACTTAAAACAGTTAAAATACCTGGTTAAAATCCGTCCAGGCGTTGTCCTGCTTTGGGAGCAGCATTTTTTGACTTTAGCTTAGTGCAGTTGCTGTAAAACAAGGGAGCCACCTAGCATGTAAGCTGGCTCCCTTGGTTTACGGCAATTGCGCTAAGCTAAAGCCAAAAAACACTGCTCCCAAAGCAGGACAACGCCTGGACGGATTTTAACCAGTTTTTTTTCTCTGTTTTAAGTCTGGGCCTAACCGAGAATGACTTAATTTCATGTTTGGGTGGAATATTCCTTTAAATCACATACAGTATGCTTTCTACTCAGTGAATACTTTTGCAGTATACAGTAGGAGGGTAAAAAGTACAAAATTCACCATTAGATTTTTTTAGACAATACTAATGATTATAAATGGTCTTCATTAAAATGTGTCTTGCAAAAAAAAAAAAAGAAATTAAAGAATAAAACAATATTCAAAAACCACCTAAAGTGTATGCTCGGTTCTGGTTTTAAGCATCCCCTAAAGGGAGGGGGGAGCCAGAAGGCTGAGCCGGTTGGGTTGGGTTCCATTTGTGGAAAATGGGAATAAAATGAGGCCTATAAAAAAGACCTTGTTGAAAAACAACTGCAAGAGTTCTCTGCTTTATTGGCCAAAGCTTTTTTTTTCAAAGAATCTTTATACAAACTGAGACCATACTTTTAGTCAGGGATCTTCATCATCTGTCATTGCCAGAACAAAGCCTGCTCAAAACATTTCTTAAATTAATAAAAAAAAAACAAAAAAACTTTCACAAGCTGACTTTTGTCAAAAATGGATTTGAATGAGTAGTGAACAGGTTACAGTTATGATTCATCAAACTGACTCATGTTATTATTTTTTTGTTGTTTTCAAGTAAATCAATAAATGTTGTTTAGAAGCACACTTCACCAAATCTCTATTTGATTTCACTGGGGAATCTCTGTCCACTTATCCTTGTATTGCGGGGGCACAGGGAAGGTGCCAGTGCGTGTATGCGTGCCCCGCACATGGTACCGGGGCCGAGAGTGACGTGCCATGACGTGCCATGATAGGACGCGAGAGTCCAGGAGGAAGTGGAGTTGAAGGCTCTTTCTCTCTCTCTTTCTCTCTCTCTCTCTCTCTCTCTCTCTCTTGCTGCTGAGCAACTACTGCTCACTGGAGAGGTTGTAATAACCCTACAGGAGAACATGCCTAATTACCACAGGAAAAGAGCAGGAAAGAGGGTAGGAGAGAAAGGCAGAGAGGAGAGATGGGGAGTACAGAGGAGAAAAGACTGAAAGGTGGAGAATGAGAGGATACAGAGAGAGAGAGAGAGAGAGAGAGAGAGAGAGAGAGAGAGAGAGAGAGAGAGAGAGAGAAAGAGAGGTAGGAGGTGAGGACATTTTAGAGGACAGGACAGGAGGAGAGGGTGAGTCAGGTGAATGACATGATGGCTGCTCCCTGAGGAGAAGTTACACAAATAGAAGGGAATTGACACTTGAGTTGTAAATCGAGGAACACTTGGCTGGGCAGATCAGATTGAGTCTTTACAGCATCCGGGTACTGAAAGAGAAGAGGATGGGAGTGGAGGGACAGTAGGGGGGGGGGGGAGGGGGCAGGCGGTACTTCATTCAGAATGGGTAGAACTCACAAATCTCTATGAGTAAAAGGTAATGATGTGATGTAGCTATGTATGAGGCCAAAAAAATAAAAGCACTGCTTTTTGGCAGCTTGAATAACTGGAAAGATTTTTAATTTGACTGACAGTACGCCATCATCCAAGCAGATCATCTCCTGTGTACGTCACTGAGAGGTCTCAAATCTCATCAAATCTGTAACGCTCTCCCTCAACATCTCTCTCTCTCTCTCTCTCTTTCTCAGTGTGTGTGTGTGTATGTGTGTGGCTACATTCGCATGTGTGTGTTTATGTAGCTATCTCATCTCTCCCTGAATGTCAAAACATTTTCCCGCAGGAGAGCATGGAAAGCCGACATTACCTTAAATGTCCCACTAATGAGGCTGTAGGTGGGGAATAGACCCGTCCCCCAGCCGCTCTCTCATCATTACGCCTGTGTGTGTGTGTGTGTGTGTCTGTGTCTGTGCTGTTGCTGTGGCGATCCGTTTCCCCCGCATGAGATGAGACTGTTTTTCCCTCTTCCTCTCCTCCTGCTTGTCCTCCACATGCACATGATAGGCTCTGCAATAAGGTCTGGTGCTGTGGGTCTGCAATAAGGTCTGGTGCCAGGGGTGTGCAGTAAGGTCTGGTGCAAGGGGGTGTGCAGTAAGGTCTAGTGCTAGGGGTGTGTAATAAGGTGTAGTGCTAGGGGTGTGTAATAAGGTCTAGAGCTAGGGGTGTGTAATAAGGTGTAGTGCTAGGGGTGTGCAGTAAGGTCTAGCGCTAGGGGTGTGCAGTAAGGTGTAGTGCTAGGGATGTGTAATAAGGTTTAGAGCTAGGGGTGTGTAATAAGGTAGTGCTAGGGGTGTGTAATAAGGTGTAGTGCTAGGGGTGTGTAATAAGGTGTAGTGCTAGGGGTATGTAATAAGGTGTAGTGCTAGGGGTATGTAATAAGGTGTAGTGCTAGGGGTGTGTAATAAGGTGTAGTGATAGGGGTGTGTAATAAGGTGTAGTGCTAGGGGTGTGTAGTAAGGTGTAGTGTGCAGTAAGGTGTAGTGCTAGGGGTGTGTAATAAGGTCTAGAGCTAGGGGTGTGTAATAAGGTGTAGTGCTAGGGGTGTGTAGTAAGGTGTAGTGTGCAGTAAGGTGTGGTGCTAGGGGTGTGCAGGAAGGTGTGCGAGGGGTGTGTAATAAGGTGTAGTGCTAGGGGTGTGTAATAAAGTGTAGTGCTAGGGCTGTGTAATAAAGTGTAATGCAAGGGGTGTGTAATAAGGTGTAGTGCTAGGGGTGTGCAGGGAGGTTGTGGTAGGTTAAGGTGGTAATGAAGGAAGGGTTAATTGAGGAGGCTGTAGTGTGAATACAGAGAGAATTGGGGGGGGGGGGGTAGAGAGGCTGGGAGACACAGAGGATAGAAATAGAAAGAAATGGAAAAATGAGATGACACAAAGCAAAGATTGTCGGGATAAATGCAGTTAAATGAAGACTATGTTATCTTTGTGGGATTATACCATACAAAGACGCTTGTAAAGGTACACTACCACATAAACACACACACACACACACACACGCACGCATGCACGCACACACACACACACACAGAGAGAGAGAGAGAGAGAGAGAGAGAGAGAGAGAGAGAGAGAGAGAGAGCACAGACAGTGACAGATATGCCAATAAGGTTTAATAATGTTTTCCCTTTAACAGTGTTAACAGAATATATCTCCTTTATCAGTTTGACTCTACAGCGTATCCTCTCCTGCACCCTGCCCCATACACGAAGCACAGCTGTTAAATACAAAGGTGCAATATAAGACAGACCACATCACAATCTGTTTGTCATCTATAAGACTGAGTGATATTTGTGTTGGTTACAGCCAGCAGACCACAGGTGGCGCTACTGAGCGATCTTTAGTTCAGTTGCTAAGTGGAGCTCAGCTCTGTAGAGGAATAATTACACCAAACTATTTTTGTCTTAAAACTACATGTACTGTCTAAGATAGGAGAAAAATAAAGTGCCAAACAGCAATCAATTCAAAGAGCAGACCACAAGTGGTAATATAGTCTAGCACATGGCTATGGGATCTTAGAAAAGCAGATGCAGTTTTTTCCACTTTCCTTAAGGGTAGAACAAACAAGCTCATATTACACATAGATATACAGTATTACAACATAAGCATTCACAAATAAGCTACATAGATATATTACAACATAAGCATTCACAAATAAGCTACATAGATATATTACAACATAAACATTCACAAATAAGCTACAGTATAATTACAAAAAATAAGTCACAGTGCTTTCTGAATCAGATGACTTTCATGATCTCGTCTGTTGTTTTGACCATGTGGTACAGCAGCTCACACTTCCGTCTGGTCCATGCGTGGAAGGTCAGTTCTATACACAATAAATCCAGCGAATGTGAAAGGGAAAGAGGAGAGATATCAGCGCAGTTAATTAATTATTGTGCTGCTCTACACAAATCCATCTGATTTCTAATTAAACAATAGAAGCACAGAATTTATTAGAGACCAAACTTTTTTGAGAAAAAAAACATTAACTTGATTTTGTTCTCACCTGATTTGGAGCAACATTTAGTGACAGTGGCTGTTCACTGCACTATTTATTCATGAAAAGTTTTGAGAAAATGGTTCTTAGTTGTGGCCTCCCATCTTTGTCATGGGTGATTTCAGTGATTTCAGCCGCCTGGATACACGGCCGAGGCACCCCAGCTCAGGATGCCCCCCCCCCCCCCCCCGGTGGGAGCAGTGCCCATGTAGTCTTCCAGTCATTCACACATTCAGCTGCTTCATAAAGACTGCTTGTCACTCTCGGCCCGCAAAGCCCCATCTGCTGGAACAGCATCCCAGAAGAGATATATACCGAGACCATGAGAGCCATATAAAAGCTACCTGCTGCTACCCTCCTATAAGCTCCACTAGGGCCAGCTTGAGCCTTCAGAGCTGCAGCTAGCCTACAGCTTCTTATGGCCCAGATGCGGCCCAGGACTTGTACGGCCGTTCCTCATTAGGGTCAGATCAGGGTTGTGGTTCCAGGCTCAGTGTCTTTCCAGGAAGTCCTAATTCTTCCTCTCCTCCTCTCTGTAAGGTGCATTATTAGTCTCGTACAGTTGCCTAGTGACGCTGACGTCTTCGACTCCAGACCAGGCACAAAGGCAGACCTTGAGAGCTGGGCACTGTTGCCTGCTGTATAGCCTGACAAAGAATGGCTTTTTACACTTCACTTTTGCTATTAGAACATTTTGTGACCACACATGGCTTCATTAAAGACTGTTTCAAGTGTTTTGGACATCTTAAAGTGACTCTAAGTTTCACTGTATTTGACAGATAAATTTGTCTCTCAACACAGTCTCCCTGTTTGTCTTCAGCTCGGTGCTGATACCATATTATGTTGTGAGTCGTCCCTCTCATGCTTTACTTGCAACAGCCGTAAAAAGGGGAACATGTTGATGTCTTGCAGATCTGACCACAATCTCACCACAAACCAATTTTCTTCATAAAAATGCTAACCAATTAACAGAAAAAGCCATCCTGATATTGGTGTTTAACAGCATGTGGAATGGGATGTCTGAAATGCCAGAGTTGTTTGTCATGGCGTCTTCAAACATTAACACTAATAAAGGGGAGTCCCTGCGGTCTTGATGACTTATTAAGAGTGTTGGAGGGGGAAATGAGAAGAGACAAGGAGGGGGAGGGGCAGGGGCAGGGTAGAGAAGAGAGGACAAAGGAAAGATGAGGAGAAGAGAGAATTAGGAGAGACAGGTCAGTCAAGGAAGGAAGAAGAGAGAAGAGAAGAAATGAAGAGATGGAGCTGGAAGAGAAGAGAGCAAAGGATAAGATCAGTAAGAAGAAGAGAGATGATGAACAAAGAGCAGTGTAGAGAAACGAGGAGAGTGTAAAGTTGTCAAGCTAAAAGTAGAATACTGTGTCTCTGCTACTGAAAACTCCAAGCATAGTCAGGGACAGACTCAGTATTTCTTAGACTTGTACCTCCTGTTACCTTCAGCAGTTATGCATGAGTATACTTTTCTAAATATAAAATGTGTGAAGGGGGGACATTTAAGGCACTCTGCACTTCCCTGAACTAAGCCTCTGCTTGGCACGCGTGCGCGCACACACACACACACAGGCAGGCGTGCATTCTCACAGACAGTTATACAGTATGCCAGACCTTGCTCTGAGAGAGAGAGAGAGTGAGAGTGAGAGCAAGCAGAGATGGACACCCACACAGTGAATACTGCCTGAGGGAGTTCAACTATCTACACACGCGCACACAAACCACGCGCTTAGCGCACACACACCCACTGACACACGCTCAAACATTCTGATAGCAGGGAGGACGTGGAGCGCTTGTCTGGCGTGCGCACACGTGTGTGTGTTTTGGGCAATGTCAGAGGCCAGCTCCAGGAAGCTTAGGTTTAAGAAGGGTCGGAGTGCTACTTTCAGCATCGATGGCTTCAGCTTCACTATTGGTAAGTGATTGAGAGGGGGAAGAGGGATAGGAGAGGGTGAGAGTTTGAGAAATTGCTTGGGTAACACTGAGTAAACATTTGACAAATGCATTACTGACACAGATAATGCTTATTACAAGTGTCAAAATGATGATGGAGAGAGAGACCTTCAGTTAATGTGTTTATGTGGGTGTGTGAGAGAGAGCGTGTGTCTTTGAGAAATGTCTTTGAGCGCATGTCTTTGAGAAAGAGTTTATTTCCAAAGTATGAGGTAGGCTAGCGTACATATAATTCTGAACTTACATTATATAAACATACGTAGCTGTTAGTCCCTGAAAAACAAGTTTAGAGAAGGTATATTGCATGAGATTATAATGTTTTTTTTTTTTTTTTTTTTTTTTGATAAAGCTGAACAGCCTTTTTTCATTTTGTTTTAACCGCTTCCATTGTTTGATCTTCCATGGAATAAATCACGACCAAGATTCGAGACGGTGGTGCCCATTATATCAACACAGCTGCAATCGTTAGGCTATATCTACCTATCTAATTAGCACAAAGGTACTGCTGTAGGCTGCCTGTCAACCTTTACCTCCTCACGTTGACCGCAGCTCCATGGCAACAGGAACGGCGCGTGTTAGGGGATGATGTGTGAAGAGATTGTTCCCATCTGTGGCGGTGACGTTAGCTAGCGATAGCATTAACGGAGGAGGCGGCTATGTTTGACAGAAACTCGCATAGCCTACTCCTCTCTGCTTCGCTCCATCACCTAGCCTCTCACACATGCTCGCCCTAATCGACACATCTCACCTTTGCGCACGATCTGCGCGCGAGTGCCAGAGGCAAAGCAGAGCAGGAGGGAGGTGGGAAAGGGACAGACGGGGAGCAGAGAGTCACACGTTAGAAATAAAGTAAGAAAGAAAGAAAACAACGAAACAAACAGTGCACGGTGACTGCCTACAGAAAGAGAGAAAATTAAAATTGAAGGGAAAAAGCAAGGAGAGAGAGAAATAAAATTAGACTAACATTACTGTCTCAAAGTGAAAGTCAATAATCGTTTAGTAGATTAGACTACACCTTGAAAAAATGTCACCTGGGTTCTAGTTTTTGATTCATTGTCTTACATCTACACCTACATCTTGGCATTGCATACCAAATTGTTGAACCATTCTCCAAATTGTAAACTGTCAACCCTCCATGAAGAGTCTTTGGTTTGGTTTTGCTTTTAATTGTTAGGATCAGCATCCACCTGACACCCAGATACTGTCACAGTTTTTAAACTCCTTTCTCTTTCCCAACCCACATCTGCAGTACATTATTACCCATATCACCGTGGCATCTCCACAACATCAACATCTGCCAGTTGTCATGGTTACGCAGCATACCAATCGATGGCTCAGCGGGCAGCTCATCATTCTGTGGGACAGGTTGTCAATCAGCCTTGCCGTGGCGGTGTGCTACTGGTTTGGCCTAAATTTCTGTCCACTTCAGGGCAACACATCCATTGGCCATGTCAGCACTTTCACTAACAGCCCCTATTGACCTGTGCTAAGAGCATAGCAGTGAGTGGTCAAAAGTCAAAGACAGTGGCATTAGTAGGCCTATTTTTTTTTACATTCTATTTGGTGTTTCTACGCCTGAGGTATTTGTATATTTTTAGTAGCAGTGTTTCTTAACATTTGTCTTGCATAAAGAGCAATAAGGGTAATAAACTGTAAATTGAGACATAGAATTAAAAATAGATCCCTAAGTGTTTAAGTTGAACATGTGTATAAAAGGGGTGGTTGGGTAGGCTATATGTGGTTGGGCATGAATGTATCTGTGAATCGTGTTCATACATTGATCAGTATTTTGGAAAGCTGCGATAGCGGTTGCCATGCAGTCTGACATCAACACAGGCAAGTCATCATGGTCTCCATGGTCTGGCAGTCATGATTTTAACACACTTGTTTAAGCTCACTAGACTGTGTAGAGTACTGTAGCACTTTTATTAGTATTAGCACACACACACACACACACACACACACACACACACACACACACACACACACACACACACACACACACATAACATGACACAAATTTACAAATCGTCTGGTTACCCTAAGGTGTTGGATTTAGGTGGGTCATTGGAATGCTTCCAGTTTATTATCTTTGTCACTCCTAGAAAATAATCTGTGATTGTGAAATATTCAGCACCAATCTAGCCCAGTTACTGTTAGTTTAAGCTGTTGGACTATATGCAATGGGCTTCTGGCTTGTTTGACTCTAAAGCCATGGAAAAAGCAGAGGTCTTGTCATGTGCACAAGGCTATATCATAATAGAATTCCTACTCTCAAAATAGAAGGGACAATCTCAAGAGTATTGGAAACTGCAGAACTCATGTCTTGAGCTGTCTGGTGTTAAAGCAACACCAAGGAACTTTTGCCATGACTTTTGCTCTTGGGGTTCCCCTTACATAATAAAAGCACAATCGTCTGTTACCAATGTCTTCTTAAATGCATTGTTAAGCTACAAATTGTCACATACACATTCACATGGTTTTGGTAGTTATCCTTTGGGTATCCTTACCACTTTGGGTGCAAGTGATTTCTTGAGCTAGGATTTGCTACACAAGCAAGCAGAGTTGCTAGCGCTGTTCTAGGTGCTAGGTAGTGTAGATGATTGTTGTACTCGAGCCCAGTCTCGGACTTTAGTCCGGTCTCAAGACCATTTTCTGCTTTCTCAGTCTCGTCTCCGACTTGACTATTTAAAGACTCGGTCTTGACTCAGACTTTGCCCACAATGGGAGGAGAAGGGCTCGTAATTTCTGAGCAAGTCTTCAAGTTCTCAACAGATTTTTAATTTACAGTAGGTTTATATTAGCAAATATATCTAATTATCCATCATTACAAATTTTAATAGTAAAAAAATGTTGATGAGCATTATTTGAAATTTGCATCCCATGGTGCTATGCAAAGATTTTGGGTTCAGTGAGTGATTTCAGTTCCTGTTGTGATAGAGTGGAGACAAGATGGGCATTTCACTGATCAAGTGTTTATGTAATGGAGGGAAACAAATTAGGCATAATGCAAAGGATTTAAGAAGTCTTGTGCTGCAGTTGTTAACCTGATCTGGGTCCTGTGTTGTAGTTGTGAAATTCTTTAAAATGTTCTTATTTAGAAGGAATAAAGTTTTAAAGGATACTAAATATTTCAGTGTGTTGTCAAAATGGGAAAACTGACTAAAAACTAAAAAAACTAGTTTCAAAAAAAGTTCCTTGGTGTTGCTTTAACTGGGTGCTATCCAGTGGTGTACAGTGTTGAAGTCATTCCCCTTTGTATAAACATTTTGGTCATTGTCTTATGGTCAATTGGATAGACTTGTAGCCATTTTTATAATAAATAAATAAATAAATAAATAAATAAATAAATAAATATGTAAATATATATACAGTATGTATATATATATATGTAAGGGATAATAAACGACACGCCGTGCACATATAGAAAAATAATGCACATTCGAAGTGGTAATAAGGCTCCCGACG
>JASCQY010000080.1:13979655-13993338 GCA_030264315.1 Sardinella tawilis | reverse complement strand
CCTCACCCCCCCTCCCAATCCCCTCCAAACAAAACAATACACACACAAGAAAAAACTCTGTCAGCACTAGTACCAGTGGTGTAGAATATCCCCCAACTGAATTTTGTCACCACACATCCTCAGCTCACTGCTGTTCCCATGATTGATGTTCCAATCAGCTGTCTGAACGCCACAGAAGAAACGAGTTATGGAATTAGTCTGGCCAAGCCTAACTAGCACCACATCTGATCCTGAATTGAAGGACATCTGGTTCATAAAAGTCAGATCCTTCCAAGAATCAACAGCTCTGATAGCCAAGCTAGCTATACTGACTCACAGCCCGACCTACTCAGAAATGATCAAGAAGAACAGATTCCAACAACAAAGTTGCTAGCACGGACGGCAGTGACTGATTCCTGGGCAATATATAGCCTACCCACATGAGTTTTACAGAGAGAGACCCGTTCTGACTGAGTGCTGCATCGGATCAGGACCCAGTTTGTTCCCCAGAAAGCCTTTTGACAGACAGAGACATTCTCACTGTCGCAGGCCTCGGAGGAGGAACCCCGTTCAGCGTTGTTCCTCAGGAGCTCGCTCGCTTTCATCTTATGCTGAAGGCTTGCATGCAAGGGAGCATGTGTGTGTTTGGGAGCAGTAGCTTGGCAACTGGTCTCTGATTGTTCTGCCCTTGGCATTCAGTGGAGCGTGTAAGATGTTTTAGTTAATTAAGTTTAATGCGTCCAGAGAGAATTATGGGAGCGCCACTCACAACCTGGCACTTTGCTCACTTTGCTTTCATTGCCCTCCTCTCTCTCTCTCTCACTCTCTCTCTCGCACACATACACACACACACACACACACACACACATGCGCTCTACACTCTATCTCTCGCCCACTATATTTTCTCTTTTCCTGTAGTTCTTCTCACTTTATTGTTGCGCCTGTCCCTCTTGAGGTGCAAAGTTTTGGAATCAGCAAAGAAGTTCAGGCCAGTCGGCTTGCAGTCAGAAGTCTCTGGAGAGTGTATTACGATACCGGGGACTCACGTCAGTAGCTAACAGGCGCAGTCCGAAGACCAAACAATAGAGCACAGTCTTTACCCCATTGAGGCTGACATCCTCTCTCTAGGCATGTCAGTAAGTTTACACCTTATTGCTTAAGCATCCATGTAAGGATAGAAAGGCTTTATTGACTATTGACGACTGATATCTGTGGTATTCCTTCGAAGTTTCTGACCTCCGTAAATCTGTTGTTCTAGCTGGGAATGGTCATATTCTTAGACTCCTAGAACCTGCAGGCCTACTAATACACTCTTACATTGCATACAGTACCACAGATATTAGACACAAATCATACATCAGGTGTTTACAGCTTAGGTGTACATTCTTTTATAGACTCATCAGCAGAAATTTCACAATAGCATTACAAGACACACTATGCAGGAATTTCAGTAAGAATATCTAACATGATCCATTTCATCCAGTTGATCGTGGCAACAGTAATACAGTAAAAACCTGCCATCTATTGTCTCAAATAAAAAAAAATATATGTATTAGGAAGGTCTTAGGAACACAAGCTGTTCCATCATCATTTGGAGGTCCAGTGACCATTAAAAGAAAAGGAAAGAGTGTTATAGAGAAGGACAAGTAATGTATACTGTATGGCAAAGATTAAATAAAAAAAAAAATCACAAAATGTTATTAGTTGTGCATGCCGACACAGTTCTCTGGCTGATAAAGACTTCCACAGATAACAGGATATGGTAACTATGTAGTTTATGTTCTAGCCATTCTAGCATTCATTTCTTCATCTGTCTGTCTAGCTAAAGCTTTGTGCACCACCTGCTGGTGAGGAATGAACACCGAAGAATAATTTGGGACAAATATTTTCAAAAAGGTCACATTGAGATGCATCATCTCTACAAAGAAGAAATAGGAATATTGATTAAAAAAATACAAACGAATGTCAATAAGCAGCATGACTCAACTAGACTCAAGGCCACTTGCTCCACTGAGGCTACAGCTGGAAAAGGGAGACCTACAGTACAGTAGGACCAAACAAGCACAACAAAACCTGCACACTGCAGTGAACATGTCTTTCAGTTTGCTGACATTCAGTCAATGGCTCCACCTTCCATTATTCCCACCCCCTGTGTGAGTCCACTGTCCAGGACAGGGAGCATGGTTAGTGCTTCATACATCTCACAGATATTGACAGGTCTGCTGGATAACATGATCTTTCACAAGTCTGAGACCTTGCTAGCCTTTGGAAGGAAATAGACCAAGTTTTAAATGGTTTCTCAATACTAAGCCTCATAGGCCTATATTGATTAATTGAACTCGTCATGCACTGAGAAGAAGACAAAGTGACTGTCCTGAAAAGTGACATTAATACTATTTCTGAGGCCCTTGAACTACACCATAACTTCACTTTCACTTTCATCTTCACTTGCACATCCGTCAGTGTGTGTATGCTTTACTGCCGTCTCAGTAATAAGCAGCCACCTTCTAAGTTTGCTTTCCCATATAATGCTGGTTGACTGTGTCACACACCAGAATCCCTTTGGTTAAAGTAGCTTGATGTTGTAAAGAAAAGTAGTTTCATGCTGTAATGTGAGACATTGCCACATGCCAAATGCACTACTCTGAACAAGCTCATAAGTGACTTACTAGAACACCCATTAGCACCAGTGGAAGGGAGAGCCCAAAGCTACTTAAGGGGTCATGAAAGCTGCAAGCCACACTTTTCAGCGCCATAAATAGGTAATTGAAAGTGCATGATGTGGAATGAAAGAACTGTAAGGCAATTGTGTCATTTAATGCGAATTAGTCCCTGGAGGCTGAGCCAGTGAGAAAACGATATGCCTATAAAGAAATGATGAATGGGGACGTAGCTGATAAGCCCACCATCATCCTCATCACTTGGATCCTCTCGGCCATTCTGCACAGTTTGAGGCGTTGTGACAGCATCCATTATGTTCACAGACCATGGAGTTCATTTTCCAATGCAGAGGAATTATTATTTTCTTATTATTATGATTGTAATTATATTAGAATGTATTTATTAATTTTATTTTATTTGGTGTCTGGGTAGAGGCTAAACAAGTTTCCATGTTTAGAGCTGTTTGTTGTCATGTCACCACTGGAGTGCAGTACAACACAGAATGGGTGCACAGAGGTGCTGTAGAGGGGTTGCTCATGTGCATCAGTTTATAAAGATTTTAGGCTAATGGGCTAGTAGTTTACAGGCCCAATACCTCCAAAGTCATTTGCATGCCTCCATTCAAAGCCATAACAATAAAAGAAGAATATTGCTAAATGTTTAATTGTTTTAGCATAACAATACAATATAGCCGTTCTTGAAAAGTTTGATTAATTTTCTAGTCAGTAAGGAAGGGTAGCATAACAGACAAAAACAAGCTGAGATGTAGCTTGAGATTGGAGCACTGAATGGATGAAATCCAAGTGTGTGTGCATTAAAGGCCCACACTGGGCGTCTTTGTGCTCTGTGGAAAGGGAGGCCACCATCGTAATCATAACATCCCAGCATCAATGTCTGCTGATGCCCTGACTAAGTCCACCTTAAGCTTTGTTCATCTACAGCATTTTCCACTTCAGCCTTTCACTAGTTCACTGTATTGATCATAAGTAGGCCTATGTGCTCTACTATGCATAATAGAAATTCTAATGATTCTGATCGTCACCTTTATGGCCCTTTCACTGCATTAAAGGAGTTATCTGGAGTGAATCAAACTCAAGCCAACTCCAGCAACAATTTGCTAATTCGGTCCACGTTGTTCCTACTGCTGTCGTTCTGATACCTATCGACAGCACTCGGCAGCCTCAGACAACAGGGCTTCAGTTTGATTCACTCCGGATAACTCCTTTAAATTTTGTTGAACACATTCAATCAAGTATCAAAGACATAATTTGAACACTGTTACATTGAAAAGAACAATTGTCCACCAAAAAACCTTGTCCACCAAGTAATTCTGTCCAAAGCCACTGAAAAGCCATGTAAATTAGAAACTGTTTTAATGTGTGCACACCAGTCCGATGGTCAGATGTACATTAGGTATACCGTCAGGAGGACAATATGTAACCGTCTGTGGTCCATACTTGAGCAGTCTGCACAAGTCAGCAATATCGGAGAACCCCTGCTGTCTCTACCGACTGAGCCACAAGCAGTGGCAGTGGTCAGTTCTCTAAAGCCTGAAGTCAGGTCTTTGAAGTTGGCCCAGTATGTGCACCCTACACTAGATGTAGGTTTGTCCAGAGGCAGAGTGCACAGTTTCATGGGTGTGTGTGCTGAGGGTCTGGGACCTGTCTCTAAAGGAGAGACGCCGGATGCCACCAGAGAGGCGTCCTCTGAACTTCCCCGCTCCAAAGATGTGGATGACAGGGCTGAGGCAACAGTGCGCGTAAGCCAGGGTGTGGGTCACAGTGTAGGCAATGTTGAAAGCAACTGTGTGCTCAAGTCCATCGGCAGAACCCAGGCTATGGAGGCTCAAGGCATAGATCAGGAGTAAGATGTTGTACGGCGCCCAGCAGATGAAAAAGCCCACCACAATCAGGAAGATCTGCCTCGCTGCCTGGTGCTTCTTCGCCATCCTGCACTGCTGGATGCGGAACCACATCCGCGAGTAGCAGAACGTGATGACGGCAAACGGCAGGAAGAAGAAAATTAGTATCTGAAAGTAGTACACATACTTTGTCACGTTTGAATCATGGGTGGAGATGCAGTACAGAGAGCCATTTTCTTCTTTCTTTGTCCCTGAGAACACCATCTCAGGTATGCTTAAGAGCAAACAGAAAAGCCACAGCCCTGCACTCACAAGTTGAATGTTTGGCTTGAAGGAGGACGCCGTGACGGCGTGCAGGATTGCTCTGTAGCGCTGCACGGTCATGGCTGTGAGGAAGGCCATGTAGCTGTAGAAGCCGAGAAAAACCACGCCGCTCAGGAGCCTGCATGGCACCTCACCCAGCACCCATCCACTGCTCACATTCATCGACCATAGTGGGAGGGGAATGGTGAAGATGAGGTCGGAAAGAGTGAGGTGCAGCAACAGCAGGCTGGACGGACGCCTCAGGTCCTCCTGCCTCAGAACCGTCCAGAGCAGAAAGCTGTTTCCAACCAGGCTGACGCAGAAGATCAGGCAGTAGCAGACAATGGCATAAATCCCATGGAAGTTGTCAAACCCATCTACTTCAACCGGGACCAGTCCGTCATAGGAATAGTTGCCATAATCATATTCAATTGTCAGTGGTTCACTGGACGCTGTGATCTCCATTTGCCACAGTTAAAGAACAATGCAGAGCTCAGTTGTTGGAGTTGGTATGGTATCTTATTAGTGATCTCACTTTGTCCTGAATGCAATTCATAAAACATAAATGTAGGAGAGCACATTTGATAATGCATTATGCACACTACAGAATGATGTACATATGTGACTGATCCATAGCATAGAAATATAAATAATAGCATAGCATGAAATATAAAATAATATATTAAAATTGTTTACGATCACTATGCTAAGTTTGAATTTGCTCTCATGTCTCCAAGAAGTTGGAACTGGGGCTACAAAGGTTGTGCAATGCTGGAAATGTTGCGCAATTCTATTGAAGAAATCAAGAGAAACGTTTTAAAATGAATTAGGCCGGCACCATGATTAACTATAGGCCTAGTATATACAGAGAAGACTAGGGTCAAATAACAACAAACAACAACAGCAACAAAACATTTCTTAAATCAATATGTAAATGCAATTTATATTACCACAGAGTACATGTACGTGTGGGCATTTCATGTGCCTACTGATGTGTCACGGAGCAGAGAGCAGTCTAAGCTGATGGAACTAAAACTCTCTGTTTAAAGCTGTCTGCAGGAGAGCCCGCCCCATGGTACAGATGTGACTCTAAATGCAGGACATGGTTAATTTACTACAAGTCCACAACTCGCTGCAAGTAGTAACCACACACAACAGAAACAGCTTCACAGACAAAAATACCATTGGTTTAAACACATTTTATTGGCTATTGCTGTCTGCTGACATCACAAAAAAGCAGAGTAAGCAAAGTACAGTAAATAGTTTCAGACTGCATTTCTTTGGCAAATTATTCATGTTTCCCAGTGTCTCTCAGCTACTGTACTGTGAACTAACTAATTTAGTCTCCAACACTCAGCATGGAGAGATATACTTTACTGTATATAGTCACTGACAGACCAGTGCCTTAGATCAGACCAGTTTAAATAAACATTGCAAAACATATAAATATGACCACTTGTTTATTGGCCTTGTTCCATCAGTGTCATCTCCACACACATTGTACCTTTGTGTCTTCTGTCCACTTCAGCAGCCTTGCGATTGATAGGAAACTGGTTGACTGACTTTGCCGAACAACAGACGAATTGGCAGAGCAGTTTCCTAAACCTCGGTCTGAGCGTGTAAAGCAGCGGATTGACGCAGCAGTGCGAATAAGCAAGGATCCGGCATACGACATATGCAAGGTGCATGCGCTTGTCCGTCTCACACTCAGAGAGATCCAGAGCCATCATCAGGTACAAGATGACATTGTAGGGTCCCCAGCAGGTGAAGAAAGCAGTGACGATGCAGAAGAGCAGCACCAGGGTTCCCTGCCTGCCCCTCATGCTTTGGCCAGACACCAGTTTCCTCACAATGCAGCTGTAGCAGAACACAATGAGAACCAGAGGGACCAGGAAGAAAAAAACAAGTTGAATGTACTGCCAAACTTTGTGCTCCATTTCTCCAACCTCCCCCGATTCACAGGAGTACATTCCATCTTCTCCTTGGACAGTGGAGTTGAACACCTCTCTGAGGCTCACTGCAATACTGATGACCCACGTGGCTACACAGACCAGACGAGCGCTGCACAGTCTGCAGCCCGGACGGGCCGTGTACGAGCCCTTCAGCACCACGGTACAGAAGCGGTCCAATGTCATGACTGTCAGAAGAATGAGACTCCCATTCTGCCCAACAAAGTAAGCTCCATTGAGAAGCTTGCAGGCAGTGTCGCCGAATATCCAGTGGTGCAGGTGGTAGACAGCCCAGAACGGCAGAGTGAGCGTGAAGAGGAGATCGAACGAGGCCAAGCAGAGGAAGAAGAGGTTGGAGACACGCTTCAAATCCTCCAGGCAGAGAAGGGTACACACCAGCAGGCTGTTTCCTACCAGGCTGAGGACAAAGACGACGAGGAAGCACACAGCAGTGATTTGGTGGTGTGGATCAATTTGACAGAGCTCAATAGGGCCATTGTCAGCGGAAGGGGTTGAAGAAGTGATATTCATTACTTCTGTCCAAGAGTCATTAAAAAAGTGGAAAAGATAAGAGGTTAATAAAACACAGAACAATGGGTAAAAATGTTGGTAAAAAGAGTTGCTAAAAAGTGAGACTGAAAAGTCAAACACAACACAAAAAAAAAACTAGTGTAGCCATTTCCATATGAAGACCTATCATAAAGCATCAGGTTGTCCAGTTAATTTATCAACAAACTGCCTTTTGTTTACATATTTTAGTGAATCAGATAAGAACTTACCAAACATTGGAAACATCTTCTGGGATGTCTTGAAAGAAGGAGCATGTCCCTTACTAGCTTTACAAGAAATGGAGAACTTAGGGGAATTGTGTCAGGGTTTTTTTTTTTAAAGACCAGTTACACACACCCCGAGATTTTTTTTTTTTTGCACTCTTCTTGGAGATTCACTTAAATGTTATTTTACAGACATGCTTATTTCTACATTTTGAGATCCAGACAGCATTAACTAAGAGCTGACACGTGACATGTTGCCTGCTTCTGATCATACTGTATTCCCACAGGGCCATTGCATTTCAGAGTATTTCAAGAAAAATGTGAAATGATTTGACAACTCCAATCAGTAAACACATGCTGTTGTCTGCTGTCATATTCTCATCAGGGATTAAAAAGGCAGATATGTGATCTCATGGAACATACATGAACCTATAGCGTTTGGGCAGAGTGAGGATGTGGAAAAAATACTGATGATTTAGATGCTTTGGTTTTAAAGGAAGTCCGGTGTGAATCAATCCATAGCCCTGTTGTTCAAGGTCACTGATTTTTTTTTTCGTTCTTTTTGCTACAGACAGCATTCAGTGATCTCTAACAACAGGGCTATGGATTGATTCACACCAAACTATCCATTAACTCCTGACTAAATACATAGAATGCTGCAATGTAGGTCATATAGTCCAGTTTGTTTTTTCATGTTTCAAGTTTTTTCGGTTAGGCTATAATTTAGATTACTGTACACATATTCACCATTAATTAGCAGCTTATTAACATGAAAATTAGATAGGCTACTAGCATTTGTTAGACATTACGAGTCACTTATTAATACCTTGTTCAACATCATCTCATTCTACCCAATAGGCTATTCTACCCAATTTTATAAACTCCTATGTACTGTTTATTTGTTAGTTAGAAAGTTAGTTGTTATATGCTTTGCATATATGAGGCTTATAAGGTAGCAATACAACAGGAACAGTTATACGCCTTCAATGGCATTCAGAAAAGATGGTAAGCTATATTCAAAGGAACAAAACCCACAAGTGCCTATAGTGTGTAAATAAGTCCTAATTTTGTTACTTTGATTGAAAATACCTGTAACTGAGAATAACTGTTCCTGTTGTACTACAATCTTATAAGCTGCTTACTGAGTGAAGTATTGAGATCATAATTCATATTATACAACAAGTATTTAACTATGAATAAGCAGTAAGTCTATGGGTAGATTAAGCACATGCAGAATAAGGTACTAATTGATGACTTGTGATGACTAACCAATTATTAACTTGCATGTTAATAAGATGCTAGTTAATGGTGAATATGTGTAGGCCTACCTTAAACTAAAGTGTTATTCTTATTCTTATTTTTATTCGTATTATTATTTTGTAGATGTGAAGTAAGGTGTTTTTTTACAGAATGCATTTTGTGTACTACATATTTTTACACATGTCTTATTTTACCATTAACCACATCCTGAGATGATATTAAGTTAATAGCATTAACCAACAGTCCGAAACAAGCCTGACCTTGTGAAACACATGGGGTCTGCTTCTGACCACGTTCTTGCAGTCACCAATACTGACACAGAGGCATTGTGTGGACTCCAGGTTAAAGAAAAAAGATTGCTGACCAAAGTCACAATGTGATAGTCTTTTCTTTTGTTTCTGATGAAGAAAGCTTTAGCATGATATATTGTACATATATTTTGCATGGTACCAGTTAGAGATTTATTGGTGTTTATTGGTCTTTTATATTCACAACACCATGAAAATAAAGTTTCTCTGAGAAAAAATTACAATTAAATAAATCGGTCCCGGAAAATCATTGAAAAGCAAGGATTCTTGTTATTATTTAAGGCCTATTTATTGTTTTCCAAACATAAGTCTATATAAAAAAATAAAAGGTGCCTATTTATTGAGTATAACACCTGATGGCAGCTTACCAAATATTTCAGAAGTGGACAGTCAAAGACATTATTTAACTTTCCAGGAAGCTTTTGGTTGAATGCGTTCTTATGTTTCACTGGTTGATGCAGAACTGATGACAAATCTCTTTCTATTTTTTTTTTTTTAATTATGTCACTGAAGTTACCTCTTAGTTTAGGCCAACATCCACTCATTGAGCAACTAGTGAGGAAGTCATTGGAGCATGGGTGTTTCACAGAAGACAGTCGTTTTCTGGAAGAACTGTTTTTAAGAATTACGTAATTTCCTTTTTTGTTATTGCTTTTGCTTTTTGTTTGTATCGCAGTATAAGTGAATGTGTGTGTGTGTGTGTGTGTGTGTGTGTGTTTGTGCATGTGTAACAGAGAGAGGGAGAAAGCATTTGCATGAAAGCATATGAATGTGTGTTAGTTTGTTATCGAAGACGTAATTATTCACAGTCTGTTCTAGAGTATCCAAGAACAAGCCTTGAGACTGAGCTATATTATTGCTAAACTGTTGCAGCTGAAACAGTCCCTGGCAAAGATTATTCTGGTCTTGATTTATTTCTTCACCTTCCTGATGGATCACCTTTATAGTGCAAGTCCTGTATCCAGGACTATACACATGCATCAACAGGGAGGGAGATCTGTGATGTTGTTGTTGAGAGTTGTGGACTCTCTCGACTGTAGAGAGATTGATGGATCCGACTCATCTTCTTTTTCTAAGGACAATGTAAGGCTGTAAAATGTTTTGTCAACTTTGATACAAAAAATATGTTGGCCACAGTGTGCAAGCACAGCTACATGTGCTTATTTCTCACTGTTAAAACCACATCCTGGACTGCTGTTTTATCAACTGACCAATGGTTAAAACAGTCATGATCTGACGAGACATACTGTACATTGTAACTTTGCTGCAGAGTCCTCACAGTACACAAGCGAGGATGTGGGGAAAATAGTGATGACTTAGCGCTTCAGAGTGATCTCCTGACTAAAGACACGAGTGCTGGGACCAAAATACTCCAGGCTTTAGTTTCATATTTGGATTTTATTTTTGCAGATATGATGATGTAATTGAGATTGAGATTGAGAAGTAGAAAGACACCTCCATGGCCTAGTGGTTAGAGCAGGGGTCTCATGACCAGTTCAACCCCTGGCCGGTAGGGAACATGTGGACAGGAAGAGGGGTTAAACATCGCTTTCCCTTTTCCATATCCATGGCTGAGGTCAAGGGGAGTAGGGGTTGGGGTGTGGGATTAACATTATGTGTACATGAGGGCGGTGTCTCGTCCATCAGGACACTTTGATTGCCGTTGTCCCTTAGCTATACTGTCAGGTGTCAGGGACTGGGACTAGTTTTACAATCCTTTCCTGGGCCCTAAGTTCAGTCTCCCTGCTTCCTCCAGTATTTAGAAAAGGGAAAAATTATGCAGACATTAAAAAACCCAAATGACACTCAATGACAACAGTCATAACTATGAATAAAATGTCATTAATGTTCATTATAGGTGTCATGTTGTCCTTATGTAGGCCTCTTCAAATGAAGTGTTACCTTCAAGTTACTTTGAAGTCACTTTTTTAAGTACACACACACACACACACACACAAACAGAGAGAGAGAGAGAGACATACAGTACACACACATATCTCAAGGCTATAAAGAAAAACTTATTTGAATTTTTATTTAATGAAAGTACGAAATAACAGATATAGAATAGATTATAACATGCAATGAAAGACGTATGGTATGGCATATACTGTATACTATATCTTATGAAAGCGTTAAAAATCAAATGGAGCCTCAAACTACGGTAGTCTCTGAACAATCTAATCTGTCACTCACTTTGTCTTAGAGGATTTTTCATAAGTAGTCTTGAAAGGAGGTAACAGTTGGCATTGTACTCGCTGAAACAAAAAATAATAAAAGAAGACATTTAATCAAACATTTGTTTTAAACTGTGGACTCAGATAACATGCATATTCTAAGGTTTAATACTATGTGTTAAGCAAAGGAGACATCACTGCAAAGTCTTACCTTTGTCACAACAACAATAGTCTCGCTATGTCTGTTTCATCCCTTTATTAAAATATATCTCTTTGAGGATTATCCTCCGTCATCTTTGGTTATGATCAGCCGATTTAGAATGTTTGTCAGTGACTATTTATGTATTTATAGAGATCTCAAGTTAACCTCAAAACTGGGATGAAATCAGGACATCATATTTACATGTATGTACACAAAATAATACAAAAAGAACTATGCCTGGGATACTTATTGTCCATATATGCAGTCACTGCTTTATACAGTATACATTATATGGTGCCTACTGCCTTTCTCAATTATAAGCACCCCTGGTAAAGTTGACTAAAACATCAAAATCATCTACAGGACAATTACAATCGCAGAAGGCGATGAATAAATGTAGTCATAATATATACAAATTAGAAAGTATGTTCAATGGACTATATGAGGATAGTACTTAAGCATAAGTACCAAGCGCATGATAACCTGAAAACAAGCCCTGCTCAGTACATGGAGCACTCCTCACCATTGGAGTATATGAGTCGGCTGTGGCGTCGCTGGGCGTCTGTACCCCTGCAGTAGTGCCAAAGCAGCCTCTTCAGATGGTTCCGGAACTTGATGCCCATGAACATATAGAAGATGGGGTTGAGGCAGCAGTGGGAGAAGGCTACCAGGCGACCCACATAGAACATGTAGTTCACCTTGGTGCTGATGTCACAGTCGGTGAAAGGCTTCAGTTGAAAATATGGCAGAGTCTGCAAGAACAGAGCCACATTGTAGGGAGCCCAGCCCAGGAAGAAGACCACAACAATGATGAGGATGAGTCTCACGGTCTTGTGCCTGGTATGGGAGTTGGGCCGAAGGAGCCGCAGAAGGATCAGGGTGTAACAATAAGCAACGATGGAGAAAGAGACCAAGAAAAAAACATTGCGTTGATATGTGTCTACCAGCGCCCAAGTGAAATGCCCATTCATATAGTCGCAATGTAATAACTGGTCATTCTGATTCTTAATCTCGGTTTTAAAGAGAAGGCCCGGGGTAGAGGCCAGGCAGCTGGTCACCCACACAGCGAGAGACATGGCCACACAGTAGAGGGTCTTCCTGGAGATGACCACGGACATGGGTCGTACCACAGCAGCACAGCGGTGAATGGTCATGGTGGTCAAGAAGATGATGCTGCTGTAGTAGCCAACGTCAAAGATGAAGCTCACAGCTTTGCAGCCGGCCTCACCAAATGTCCAGCCATAGAGGTCATAGGAGGCCCAGAACGGCAGCCCCATGGTGAATATGAGGTCGGACAGGGCAAGGTTTAGCAGAAAGGCGTTGGTCATGGACTTCAGGTTCTCAAACTTCACCAAGATTACCAGAACCAGGAGGTTCCCAAACACACTGAAAACGATCACTATACAGAAGAACACCAGCGTCACTATCCCTCCAAACTTGCGAACCTCTGCCGTTTTGCATATTTCATCGTCATAATCTTCATCATAAATGTAGTTTGGCGAGGTCTCGTCCGGGAATTTGGTGACAGTTTCATCCTCTGCTACCGAATCAGATGTTGTTAACAGATAAGCTGTCGTCACAAGTTCAGTCATCTCTGTTGAAGAACATATACATGCATTTTGAAATATATTACAGCTTGACCTTTTAAATCAAATACTGACAAGTTCTTTTGGACAAAATTGAACACTGAAAATGTGACGCCTTCATAAGACACCAATTCACATTCCATATCAAGGCCACATCAGCTTCTAGCACTTTGCGCCCCGGCCCAGAATTTTTCCCGTTGACCCAGAATTTTTTACCCTAAAAATTTCAGTATTTAAAAAATACTGCCCACGCCACAACAATAAATTTACCATTTCGCATGACTTTTGAAGCTGAATCACGTTATTCAGAAATAAATAATAGGCTACCTTACATCATAGTGTGCTGCATGCAGGCTACCCGCAAAATGAATGTTAAATGGAAGTTTCGATCTGGAGCCAACCTGAGGAGAGAACTTCACTTTCACTGTGTCAGGTGGGAAATAGAACAAGATTATCTACTGTACAGTATGTGACAGTTAATGATTTTGTGAATGCATCTTTTGTCGAAGCGTCATGAAAAGTTGATACATTTTGATACAGCCTACTGCATGGGCAGTGGAATGAGAGAGCTGTGCACAAATGAGCCCAATAGCCCAGGGGTTCCCAAACTTTTCCATGACAAGGCCC
>JASCQY010000080.1:13904350-13926655 GCA_030264315.1 Sardinella tawilis | reverse complement strand
AAGCACCCCCCCCCCCCCCCCCCCCCCACACACACACACACACACTCACACGAGAATTTGCTTGGAATTGCATCATGAAAATGTCAATAGCGTTTCTGTTCTCTAGGCATACGCTGTGGAATTCGTTTCCTCACATCATAGTGTCAATACCCCATGTCAGACACGCAATCAAAACGCTTGCCACATCTCAGACCGCCAATGGGCTATGTGCTTCGCAATCATTTGCCTTGATTAAACCAGCACTTCCATTTGTGCTGTGGTAGCAGCCACAGTCCTGTATGCATTTGTGTTTGTCTTATTTCTTATTTGAGAGAGCCACACACACAACTGCAAAGCGAGGACCGCATAATCAATACCTGTCAGCCAAACAGCACATTTCCCACGGCCGTGCATTTGTCTGTGGCGCCGTTCTTCTGCGGTGCGTACAAAAGGAGGAAGCCAAAATTTAAAAAAAGACAAAGAATGACACCTGGAAACAATTATTTTCTGGAGGCAGAGGAGAGAGCTGTTTTTTTTTTTTTATTTGCTCCTTTTTAATACACACGCAACTGGAAGGAGGACTCACAGTGTGCTTGGCTCGGATAAATAAACCCAAAATGGAGCCCCATCCTCCCTCCATTCCCTCCCTCTCTCTCCCTCCCTCCCTCCCTCCACCCTTCCACCCCTCCACTCCTCCACCCCTCCAGCTGGATCTGACTCACTGAGCAGGCCAGCCCCAGGGCCACACTACATCGCTTAGACCACTTGTGTGCCTGACGGAGATGTTCTTCCAGCCCATTACTCAAAATGTGCTGGAGAAAGGTCAAGTTCATGCATCTTCTGCTCTCCACCGTCCCAATGTGCATTATTCTCTCCTACATGAAGGCTGGCCCCCATTATCTCTGTATATGTGAGTGTATGCATGTGTCATGTGTTAGAGTGTGGGTCATGCAATGTGGTGTGTGTATGTGTGTGTGTGTATGTGTGTGTGTGTGTGTGTGTGTGTGTGTGTGTGTGTGTGCCTGTTCATGCCTGCATCATTTCTTGGAGTAAAATGGCTGATTTCTGTGATATATTCAAATAATTCAATCAGCACAAGCTTTGCTGCCTGATGTCTGCTGGGTAACATGCAGTTCAGTGCTTTGCAGGAACTTCCTGGTCACACAGGAGACTGATGCTATTTAGAGCCAAGCCAGACAGTCACCGCTCGGCCGAACATATTCATTATTCTGGGAAAGCATCAGAGCCATTCTGACCCCCTAAGCAAAGGGTCCTCGGGTCTCCACCTTCTACTCTATCGATCCCCAGCCCTCCCCTCCTATCCCTGCAAACGAGAGCTCAGCTGCCCAGTGGAGGGAAGGGACAGGAAATCATTGGGCAGGAAATAAAACAGCCATCTTTGCAAAAGCCCTATTTTAGAAAGAGAGAGAGAGGGAAATGTGGGTGGAGGTGGTGTTGGTAGGGTTGGGGGGGTATGTTTTCTGACACACTGAGGAATAGCATCAAATGAAAAAGACAAAAAAAAAAAAGACAAAGTGGTTTAAAAATGGCTTGAAGCCTGTTCGAATGAGGACAATTCATAACATGATTTCATGCCAATACAAAATCAAAAAAAAAAACAACAGAGGAGTTGTCAGAGAGGAGCATGATGGGAGAGCTCACCCAGGCAGCCGGGGTCGTCCTGTTACCAGCCCAGAGTGGTGCCAGGAGAGGTGGAGAGGATGCGGAGGAGAGGTCCTTTATAATGAGGGGCCCTGGCCAAGTGGTCCTCCATTTTGATGAAGTGAGAAACTGTAGAGGCCAATTAAACTATTACCTAAATAAGGGTATACTTTACCCTCCTCCCCTGCTCCAGCCATGAGGTCATTCTGGTCGACAAACACTGACATCAGACTAAACCGGTTTACCGAGAGACTCAGAGCAGAGCAGAGCAGATTGCTACACGGAGACCAAGTCAGACGTGACAGATTTATTTCGACTTCTACAAAAGAACACCAGATACGCAGTGTACTGTCTCCCTCCAGACTGTTAATTTATGCAGAAAGACAACAAGCCAAAAGAGAAAGACAGGAAACTAATCTCTGGACAGTCTCTTCAAGAGCGAAGTCAATCTCTCAGTGGAAAATGACTCTTTACTCTGCCTAATGATCAGATTCTTCTGCCTGGTTGTTGTTTTTAAGCTAATGTTAGCTTAAGCGTTCAGTGAATAATATTCACAAACAAAGATGAAAAGGCTTTCTGTGCCCAGTGACCATCCTCCCCGAGCTCCGGCGTTTAAATCCTGCACTGCTGCCCAGCTGGCAGACTCCACTGCGCTGTGTGTGGCTTTCCTATGAAGAGGCATGCAATGCCCTGTCCAGCTCGCAGAGCACTTAGCCAGCTCCCCTCTCTCTCTCTCTCTCTCTCTCTCTCACACTCTCTCCCCTCTTCACCTCTCTCCTCAATCTGTTCTCTCTTGTCCTCCTCTCTCCTCACCTCTTTGCCTCTCTTTTCCTCTCTTTCTCCTTTCCTCTTCTCCCTCTCGTCTCCTCTCTTCTTCTCCTCCCCTCCCTTACTCTCCTCTCCTCTCTCCCCCTCTCTCTAGGCCACTGCCCCTGGCTGCCTAGCGCTGTGTGGCTGGGCTCGTTTGCCCTTTAAAAAGTAATTGGCTTTGTGTCCGGCCTGCCAGACAGAACAAAAACAGATTAGAGCTCAGAGGGAGGCTGGTCTCTTACCACACAGACATGAGCAATCTACCCCAGCTACCTATTCTGCATGATCGCACCATGCATTCATTAACAACTCACTTGCCTTACAGTAGGAGAGAGAGAGAGACAGACAGACAGACAGACAGACTGAGAGACAGAAAGACAGAGAGTTGAGCGTGAAACAGGAACAGGAAGAGAGGAAAGGAACGTGAGCGAGGTGAGAACGAGTCAGAGCGTCAGAGAGCACAACCAGCCACGTTTCAAGGCTGCAGTTCCTCCCCCAGCTGCCCCCCAACCCAGAACGCGGTCAGCTCGCGCGTGTGGCGGCTGAGGATTTCTCGCTCCACTTCCCACTTCAACCAGCCCGGGCCTTTAATTGTCGAGGTGCACTGTGCATGTTAGTCGATGAAGTAGAACTGTGATTACTCCAGCTGTAATTAAGTATTGAGCGGCCATCTTAGCCTTGCCCTTGTGGCTAACAGGATTATGGTGTGATGCTTCTGTGACTGAAGCTATGTGTGTGATGGGGACCAATGCTGTCAGGCTTCTTTTTTCTTTTTTCTTTTTTTTTTTGCTGTCGTTCTCTCCTCATTTCATTTTTTTTTTTGCATGAGCAGCTTTACTGTGGATCCTTGGCCCAATTTAGCAGTTTGCCCATTGATTCAGTGTAAGGGAGGGGAATGGTGTGTGGTAATGAGAGGCCCTGGTGCAGGTCATGTGATCTGCCATGCGAATAAGCAGGCACACACACACACACACACACACACACACACACACACACACACATACACAGATAGTACACCATCACACTTCCATGATCAGAGTAAGAGGAGAATTCAATCTCCATAACTCGGTTAATCAGTCTGCGTCAAGCACAGCACGATATTCCGAGTCTCTCTGGCCTCGGGCTGCAGAGGCTGCAGTTAAGACCAGAGCTCCAAACACGCTACAGCAACATGGCGGACGGCTGCTCAAGTGTGTGCTGAGGCGGGGGGGTCTTGTAAACTGAAAGCTGAGTGTGTTGTGTGAGAGGAGCAATGAGATGGTCTCTCGACTGCCAAAAGACCCTTGAAAAAAATGGCGCTGGCGTCTGGCTCCTGTCTGTCATTCATCTGTGGCGAGGTTGAACTGAAGTGACAGACTGTGCTGGGAGCATTAAGCGTGCCGTGAACTAAAGGCGAAAGTGAAATCCAATTCTGTCACCAAAATAAGCTTTGACAATGTGCTGGATGCACTAGACATTTCTGAGATCAGGTATTGATTAGCAGGTCAAGTCATCTTCACTGGAGTGTGACAATTGAAGATTTTTTTTTGTGTAAATTTGTCTGTGCCTGTGTGTGTGTGTGTGTGTGTGTGTGTGTGTGTGTGTGTGTGTGTGTGTGTGTGTGTGTGTTTGTTGGTGTGTACAGTATGTGTGCACTATTTCTGTAGTTTATCTGGCCTGTGTGTAATTAGGATATCAGGGTGTGAGTTGATCATATAGCACACATGCTCTCATATTCTCACATCCGTGTGTGTGTGTGTGTGTGTGTGTGTGTGTGTGTGTATAAAAGTGACTGGATAACACATTGTGTGATCTTTGACCCCTGCAGATGTGGGTGTAGGCTGCCCTTGGATGTGGGACAACCTGACATGTTGGCAGGCATCAAAGGTGGGCGATGTAGTGTCAGTCAAATGCCCTGAGCTCTTCGTGGTGATTGCCCAGGATAATGGTGAGTATCTGCATACCTGTTCCACTGCTCTGTGTTTTTTTTTTAAACTTGCAAACTAACTTAACAATTTAATAGAGAATTGAAATATGAATGTTTCTACCTATTAAGCCTGTGATGATGAGAAAAACACAAAAAAATTAACTCCCAGATCAAAACTGCACTGTAATCTGTGCTGTTTTGGAACAACGTGTATGTCTTTTTTTTTATGAAAATTACTGTAAGTAGATGATCAAAAACTTTGCAGCCAGCAAAAATAAAAGTTAAAGGAGAAATCTGGTGTGAATCAGTCAGTGGTCAATATGTTTATCTACACACAATCAATAGACCTGTTTTCAAGGTCACTGAATGCTGTCTGTAGGAAAAAGAACCAGAAAATTTGATGCAACATACACCAAATAACAAACTAATGTTTACTGAATGGGGCATATCAAAATGAAACTGAAATTCTGTGATTCGGTGTATGTTGTATACATTTTTTTTATTTCTTTTCCTAGTAGGCTAGTTGATGACCTCAAACAACAGGGGTGAATGAGTGCTATTTCGGCTCCCTCTATGGCTTTATTGTGCCGATATTGCACTTGCAGTGTGAAGGAGTCCAGAATGAAGCTGAAATCGCGTTTATTACCTTATAACGTAACTCCACGAAAATGATCATAACTGGTTTGTATGCTTTCATTTTCAGCCAAATCCACATGGATTGATGAGAATGTACAGTGTTGTTGCTTTTTTTTTTTTTTTTTTTTAATTGCCACCTCTAGGCAGAGCTCCGGAGGTCGTAGGCTTGCCTGGTAGCAGAATGTGCTTTTGAAATGCTGTCATGTGTTTAGATCAAATTGGTGTCCCATGTTGCATTGCAGTTGCTATTATAGTTTATTCTGTATTATTCTGGAAGGGAATATTGTTGACATGCCATTGAAATTTTTGTAAGATTTCTTGTATGACAAGACGAACTTTCTAATGATTAGGCTACCGTGTTTACAAAAGCACCATTGATCCTGCTGTGTCTGGTTGAATTTGCTTTCAGCTGGTTTAAAACTATTTATATAGTTCATAGTTAACTGGAAAATGGACAGTTTTCACTTTCACACTTACGTAAAGTGTATGATTAAATTACATTCAAATCATTTCAATTCAGTTTGATTCAGCTACAGCTGCAGCATGCACAAATAGACAGTTTACTATAGATGGGTAAAATATGCCGTCATAATAGCTCCCATGCGTAATGTGTTTGCAGAGCTTGGGGAGATCTCTCGTAACTGCACCGACGAAGGTTGGTCAGAACCATTTCCTCATTATGTGGATGCCTGTATCTTCGATGACAACGCCACCAAACCACCGGTACAAACTCTCCCCCACTACTCTTAGACCATGCTTTGGTTATTCAGCCATACAATACTCAGTAATCACCCATTCTGAATAACAAAAGTTATTTTAGTCAACAAGTATACTGTACAATATACTACACTAGGCCTACATATACACGTTGTCTTACTATAGACAGAAAACCAGCTTGTGGCATACGGGTAGGAAATCTCCAGGTCCTAAGTACTCAGTGTTATTCTTGCTTATATATCAGCTTCTCGAGAATGGACATTATGAAAGCTTCTACCCATAATTGCAGCTAACGATTGTATGCGTGGCAAAAATGGTTAGTGAAAAGTGTTTCTCCCTCTCTGAGATGGTGTTTTGTGGCATGTTTTCTCATCAGCATCCTGAGTTCTATAAATCTGTGAAAGCCCTCTACACGGTGGGCTACAGCACCTCCCTTGTGTCCCTCACCACTGCCATGGTCATACTCTGCAGGTTTAGGTGAGTACCGTTCAGTTGGTCGTGCCAATATTATTGTACACGAGTACCATGTTTCTACTGAGCTTAGGACTTTCACATTGGTCTAGCATAGTCCACCCAACACTTACAGTAATACAATATGTGACTTAAACTACTATAGTAAGCCCTGAGTTCTCATGGAGGGTAGATAGCATCATCCAGAATACTGTACCAGTGAGGGTACTGTCAGATGTTTCTCATTGAAGTTGCAACAATATAGCGGTAAAAATCAGGGGATAAAAAAAGACTGCATAGCTTTTCTCTCTCTCGCTGTAGACTAGAGTTGAATTCATGTTAAAAACAATAGCCTAACCGTTTTCGCTTTGTGTTTCCAACAGGAAGCTTCACTGCACCAGGAATTTCATCCACATGAACCTCTTTGTGTCTTTCATCCTGAGGGCTATCTCTGTGTTCATCAAAGATGGAGTACTTTATGCAGAGGAGGACAGCAACCACTGCTTTGTACACACAGTGCGTCTTTTTCTGTTGTCTGCATTGCTTTAAATGGTGCAGTAAAACTGCTGTGAGCAATCTACATGTAGTAAGATACTGGTACTCAGTGTATGCAAACGGGGGACAGTAGTGGTGGTTAAGAAGTTTAGAAGCATATTTTCTGCCTCATCTTGGTAGCAAAAATTGGCTATCCAGGGCAGGTTACATTTATAGAGTCTCAAAGTCTCATTGGGGGCCAAGCAGCTCCCAAAGCAGCCAACATTTTTTATGTCGTGTGAGGAGGAGGGTGACAAAGACGGTAGATACATGGCACTCTCACACATGTAATCACACGCTTTCCCCATCTGTCCATCCAGCCGTGACAACACAAAGCCTTGTTAGTATCCAGTGTTCTTACATTTGAACTGCCTATAGAATAGCTCAATAAAGCCATTCCTTTCAGTCCTCTAAACTAGCCAATCCCAACCCTCTGCCTTTGTTCTCCCGTGTGTCTGACAAACAGCCGTAATTATGGTCTGGCGTGGATTTCACCAAGCTATGGAAATATCCCATTAGCGACAGAATTAGCATATCAATACCTGTTCAGCTCTGCACAGGTTCATTATGGGCCAACTCAAGGTCCCGTCGAGCCATCAACAAGCTAATCAGTAGGCGCCCTAATGACATCACCACTCCCTAAATTGGATCAGTGAATAATTGATCGGCCTCGCAAGAGATTTTGTCATTGGCCGTTGGTGGCTTTAACAGCGGAAACTCACAGAGGACATGGGTGCATGGGCGCCATCAGAATGCTTAAGGGACACAGAGTTGAGATGTTAATTTTATTTGTGAAACATAGATGGAGTTGAGATTTCACTTCGATTTGTGAAACATTCTCATCCACTGTAGCCTACTGTCCTTTTAAATTCAATGGACAAATATGGATAGAGAAATCTTTTTAAGGCACTTCTAGCACTGGGTTGTCCTTATTCTGTGTGGAGAAGGAACTGATATTTGCAGACATGAACGGTTCTTACCTCTGGAGAAATCTTGTGATGAGATATGTGATGTGCAAGGATCCAGTTGTGACAAATTGTAATGGTTTTGAGTAATCATATCAAAAATCATGACATTTTTTTGGTTGTTTATTTATTTACTTATTTATTTATTTCCCGACTGGTAACAGGTGGCTTGTAAAGCAGTCATGGTGTTTTTCCACTACTGTGTGATGTCCAACTACTTCTGGCTCTTCATAGAGGGCCTCTACCTCTTCACACTGCTGGTGGAGACCTTTTTCCCTGAGAGGAGATACTTCTACTGGTACACCATCATAGGCTGGGGTTAGTTGCTCTAATACAACATCTGTCTCTGTTTGAAGTTTAAATGCACTGCTCTCTGAATTTGACACAGTGGATCAGCCAGACATCACTGATGATATGTACTTAGTCTGTTTTTTTTTTTTGATTGAGGATTATATGTCGTCTTATTGTAGGCCCTACCAAATAGAATTTTAACTGGGGATTTTGAGAATCCGAATGCGATTTAGTTCCATTCTTCCATTCTTGGCTGAACCAAGATTGTGCTGATAATCTTTATTCTCAATACCACTGCAAGAGGATTTCTTAAGACATTAGATCTTCTGCATTATATAATGATGTTTTTATGTAACATTGAAGAGTGATGAGAAGGATCCCTCCATTCCTGGACAAGCATAATTCTGCGTGCAGACGATCTCGTACCGTGACCTCGATGAGATGCTAACTTCTCTTGTTTGTTTATCTGTTGCTATTGTTCCTCCCAGGCACACCGACAATTTGTGTGACCATATGGGCCGTGCTGAGGCTTCACTTTGATGATTCCGGGTATGTGTGGAGACAAAGCATAATTAATTACATCACCACAGACCCACGTTCCTGCGCACAATATCGCACATTGGAAACCTTTTAAATGGAATTGTAATCACATCTCCTCTAGTCTTATGAAAGCTTCTTCTCCTCCACCACCCCGACCCCCACCCTTCTCCTCCTCTGTTTCCATCCAACTCCCCTAGATGCTGGGATATGAATGACAACACTGCTCTCTGGTGGGTTATAAAAGGACCAGTCGTGGCTTCGATCATGGTAAGAAAATCGAATGCTTGGTTTTACGTTCACAGACTTGCACCGTTCTGCTTCAAGAATTCTTCTGCTGCAGAATTATGATCTTGGCCATAAAATAAATAAAATGTAGTGCCTCTTTATAAAGAGGCTGAAGATTATTATTTTTGCATTGACATTAAGACCCAAAAGCACAAATCTCTAATCTGGTTCGAAGTCAGTGATTGTGCATGAATGACACATGAACTGGCGTCTCCTACATTTTTGATTTTTTTTTTTTTTTTCATGCAGATCAACTTTGTGCTCTTCATCGGCATCATCATCATCCTGGTGCAGAAGCTGCAGTCCCCTGACATTGGAGGAAACGAGTCCAGCATTTACCTGTGAGTCTCGCATCGCCATGGAAACAGCATGCCATGCACGTATATGCTAATCGGGTGCAGGGGCTGACGCTGCGCTCTGATTGGGTGACATTTTCCAACCGATCTCAGAGCCAACAAAGGTGCTGTTTTATTAGCAGTGTGAGGCGGAGTTGCCATGTGCAGGTCACTGTTTTTTGCTTCTTGTGTGTGTGAGAGAGACATCTATTGATGAGGAACTTGATGTGCATCTCTGTCCTTCTGAATGCTTGCTGCTGTCATTGTGTTGTCATCTGTCCTTCTTTGGTGCAGATTGGTTGAGATTTGGTGCTGCTTGATTTTCATTGGCTCTCATGAGGAGTGTTGAGTCATTGATAGCAACCATTCTAAGATATTTGGTTGCTATGCATTTGTCAAGAATGCTTGTCTCACATAGCTCAGTGGAAAAGTAGCAATTTTTTTTTTGAAGAGGTTGTATGACGTTATGTCTGCTTGTTGATTTCCCCTGCCTCTTTGTAGATTCGACAGATGACGTCAGATTGCTCTTCAATGAGTTTCTTGGTCTACCAAAGTCCTGGTGTGTTGGAACTGTTATAAAAGCAGACAATGTGAGGGATGACACGAAATGCTGGTGTCAGACTGGCAATAATTCAGGAACTTCTTAGGAATTAACCTTTATGTCATGTGTCCGTGTGTGTGTGTGTGTGTCTATGTTCATTTGTCCATATGTACATATCTGTCGCTGTTACAGTAATAATTCAGTAGATTCACCCCTCCTTAACCAACAAATCTGTTAGTGCTGCTGGGACTAGCTGCTTAGGCAAATGTAGAGCCTAGGTTAGTGTGGACAGCTGTGCATAGGTGTATGTGTGTGTGTGCGCGTTTGTGTGTTCGTGCATATTTATGTGTATGTGTGTGTATGCGTGTATGTGTGTGTGTGTGCGTGTGTGCGTGTATGTGTGTATGTGTGTATGCGCGTGTGCTGCTGTGGGAGGAGCTGTGTGCTTGGTGTGGGTTTGGAGAGTGTGTGTCTGAATGTCTGTTCTGTCCCTAAGAAGTGTTGTCTTCTGTTATGTTGTGTCTTTGTCATGTTTAGCAGCTGTGCACAGAAATGCTTCAGTGAGCCCACACAGGCTGTCCAGCATTCGTGCAGGATGTCAGAACTTTCCACCATCACTCTGTAAGTGTGTGTGTGTGTGTGTGTGTTTCAGTGTGTGCATGTTTGTACATGTGTGTTTGTTCAATCTTTCACATATAGTATGTGTTTTGTGTGAGGTGGTAGATAGGCTTGTTTTGTGTGTGCGTGTGTGTCCATATGAGGATTTGTCGGTGTCGTAATGGGGAGTAGCTGGATACTAACACTATGCACCGTGTGATACATAGAGGAAGCACCTTGTTAGGCCGACAACGTGTCAGTGTTTTCTGTAGTGTGTGTGTGTGTGTGTGTGGGGGGGGGCCTGCGTGTGTGCGTGTGTGTTGGTAGCCAGGTCACTTTAATTAAATGGGACATGTTTTCACATTAGTCATGCTGTCATTGTTTTATTTCTATTTATTTATTTCTTATTGTGTCACTGAGGTTTAGAACTGGCTTGATGGCGATGGCTGTTGCCCAATAAGTTGAGATGGGAATCTGCCAGGGCGGTGTTTGTGGCCTAGGCCGCGCCTCATTAACATTTTTCTCATATTGTGCTGGGAATAGATCTTGATTGTGATTGTGGTTGCCCAAGCTTATGCTTCATTGCCTCTGCACAGAGCTTCAAATGAACGCTGCGCCTTGTTTGGCCTGGTATGTGTCTGCAGTGTCTTTGTGTTCAAATTTGCATAATCGAAACAGTGAATTCTGGACGGTTGTGATGGAAGCAAGTGTTTACACAACAAGATTGACCCAAGGTTTTATAAAAAAAAAGCATAGGCCTACTACACTTGTTCAGTTCTGTAGAGGGTTTTCCTGGAGACATAGAGAGGTGATGCATCTACAGGAACTATACTGTAGGTCCTTTCTCCAGGTGCTGGGCTGGGCACTGGGCTGCTGACTTAATAGACTTTAGCGGGATTTCCACACAACTTTGGTTGCTTTCTTGGCTGTGGAAGAGTGGGCTGGAATTCTTTTTTTGTTTTGTTTTGTGTTGGTTGTTTGTTTTGTATGTGCTTGATGTATGTGCTTGAATGTGTGTGTGTGTGTGTGTGTGTGTGTGTGTGTGAATGTGTGTGTGTGTGTGTGTGTGTGCGTGTGTGTGTGTGCGCGCATGTGTGTGTGTGTGTGTGTGTGTTTTATAGGAGGCTGGCCCGCTCTACTCTCCTGCTTATCCCTCTGTTTGGGATCCACTACACAGTGTTTGCCTTCTCCCCAGAGAAGGTGAGCCAGCGGGAGCGCCTGGTCTTTGAGCTCGGTCTCGGCTCCTTCCAGGTGAGAGAGACATCTTAACCATCCAACCCCCCAATCCCCATCCCTATCTCCACTACACTACATTATGTGTGTACCTATTGTAGATGCTCTAAACTGAACATTAAGATTTTACAAAGCACTTTACAAAGCACTCCAAAACAAGGCATGAAAATGCCTTTTGATTTTATTTTTAGCCTGTTTTTCTGGTTGATTGCTTAATTAAATTTTTAACCCCCGACGGGAGGCTCTACCTTCAGAGGATAGACTAATTGGCCATACACAAGGACAACAAAGTTTCAGAGTACTAATTTCCCACTGCCCTGGGAAGGAAATGCACGCTTGAACAGCATCACACTCCCTGGGAATTTGGCCGAGAACAGGAAGCACCGCCAGTGACCCAGAAATGGGAGTAATTACAGATGAGAAAGAGCTCCGACACCTCAAATGATTTGGTGATGAGTTGGGTATTTAACCCAAAGAAAGGTGCAGGACAGAACACTTCTGCTAACTGGCACCCTTTACAGTACGTTTCAACCCATTTTTATTGTGATGACGAGGCTTTAAAGCATTTTCTTTTTTGGGTTGAACCAAAAATGGAAATACTTCTGTGCTTGATATTCATTAATAAATATGGTGCAAGAGAACCAGAACTTCCCAAGATCATTTTACATATTATACATATTTTTCATCGCTTCAGGATCTGTATTTTGTTTCAGGGTCCTCTAAAGTCCCACCAAAAGAGAATCCATTACATCCAAATATAGGCACAATAATAAGGATACAGTATACTGCATGTCTGTCAATCAAGAAGTTTATCAGTGTTTTCCTTCCTCCTCCCTGAGAGACTTCTAATACCCTGCACTTCTTCTTCCAGGGATTTGTTGTGGCTGTCCTCTACTGTTTCCTGAACGGAGAGGTAAGCCTGGTTATTATTGCTGCGGGCAAAGTGTGGTCAATGAAGTGCACTAAAAAGCATATGGACTCTCTCTCAGCAGCAGCAGCAGAGAGCTGAGAGCAGAGGGCTTGGTGCTGCGGGCCCCTGCCTCCCGCAGCTGAGCTGAGGCACTTGAGTACAGCCATGACCGGCTTAGTCCATGACAACATGGCATGAGTGCAGAGAGCACACTTGGGAAATCATCTGACCATGAATTGAGATCTAAATAAATGTAGACTAGACTGTATATATGTATATATAACCCAGTCTACTGGGAAAATAAATAAATAAATACAGTATATATATATATATATATATATATATATATATATATAAAGTAGCTAAACTCAACAGTTCAGCAGTTCATGGGCCTATTTCACTCAATTCACTCATGTCAGCACTTTCAGAGTTGGAAATACAATAACAATGTTTTGAAGTGTTTGGAACCAAAATGTAATTTCTAAGACCCCCATCATCTCACCTCTTAGTGGCTGTAGCTCTTTGTGTTGAGGCTGTTGACTGATTTTAAACCTTTTAAGATTCCATAGGCAATACTACATATAAATATCTACTCATATCTACTCTGAATATTGATATTGAGTAAATGATTTTAATGTTATCACACAGTGGAATGGAATACTGTTTTCTGATTGGTTGACAAGGTGTCCATTATTTCTAGACAACGGGACACCTGTGAAGTAGATCTAATTCATAGGTGTCCCGTTATCTAGAAATAATGGACACCTTGTCAACCATTTGCTTTGGACTTATCTAGTTAATCTGTACAGTATGCAGCCAAGATCAACCTAAACCAAAGATCCTCGCTTTAACGCTCTCTGCCTAAGCTCAGCAAACACCAGCATTATGTAAGGAATAATGTCCGCCAAGGTATCCCGTTATAGGGGAATAATGGACGAGGTGGAAGCGTTCTAACAGTCCGACAGCAAAGCCGGAGTAGTATTTATCACACGGTGGAGCAGAATACTGTTTTCTGATTGGTTGACAAGGTGTCCATTATTTCTATTATGTCCATTATTGTCAAGCTCACTGTGGTCAGTAACCTAGGAATATACAGCAACTTAACAGGTTGTTAGCACCTTTTAAAAGTGAACGTGCCTGTTTCTTTTATGTTTCAAACGCTGGTTGTACCGTGTGATAAGCTGAATAACGTCCTTCGTGGGGACACCTCGGCGGACGTTATTCCTTACGCAGCATGTAAAATCATGGGCTTTATGGGCCTTCATCCAGTATTGTACTTTCAGTTTGTTCTATGATGGCACTGCAAAAGCTACTTAAGTCAAAAAAACAACAACATACTGGTGTGTAGACTATAGTGTGATGTAGAAATGACTCATTTACAGCCGTGTATGATGTCTATGACTTCCAGAATCCTTCATGCAATTCTTCAGTGAATGACTTTGGACTTATCTTGTTACATCTGTACAGTACGTAGCCAAGATCAACCTAAACCAAAGATCCTCGCTTTAAAGCTCTCTGTGCCTAAGCTCAGCAAACACCAGCATGGTTGGTACATGTACAGTGGGTTTGTGTCATAGAGTGGGAAGGGCTGTTTAAGGGCTCGTTCATGAGGCCTACTGGAACAAGGAGGAGCATGTAGGAGACATTTTTGCCCAGTAGAGGGCTTCATTGTACCAGTGCTGCTTTGCTTAGTGTTATAAAATCTCCAACCACTATTAATGGCCACTAACAGTACAGTACATCTCTCTGGAACATCTGCCTCACTATTTCATACTTGTTTTTTTCGATGCTTTAAGTCCAGCTCTGTGTCTGTAAATGTGTGGCAGGGGGTTAACTGTAAATGACGTGTGAAGAAAAAAAACATCAACTGAACTGTTGTATATGATACATTATTTAGCTGAAAGCTGTATTTCACAGGATTATCTGTACTCTGATGTCATTATGGTGTTACTCATCTGAAATGAGACCACTGAAAAGAAAGAAAGAGGAAAGCTGTGTAATGGAAGGGAGTCGAGCACCTCTTCAGCGAAGTACATTAAAAAATGACCTCTTCAAGTTTCTCCCTCAAGGTGCAATCGGAGATGAAGAGGAAGTGGCGAAGCTGGACGGTGAACCGGTACTTTGCTGTGGACCTGAAGCAGCAGCGTCACCCATCGTTAGCGAGCAGTGGGGTGAACGGGGGCACGCAGCTGTCCATCCTCAGCAAGAGCAGCTCGCAGATCCGCATGTCCAGCCCACAGGCGGAGAATGCAAATCTCAACCTGCCCACCTGAGCGTCTGAGCAGCCACTGCCTCCACCACAATTGTAACATGTCTCACACACACACACACACACACACACACACACAAACACACCTGAAAACAAACACACATATATCACCAGGTGCACATGCACTCCTGAAAACTCTCTCACACACACACACATACACACCATACACACATTCTCTCTATCTCTCTCTCACTCTCTCTTACACACACACACACACACACACACACACACACATACAGGAGGCACATCTCCCACATACAGTATACAGTGCAGAAAGGACCACTCCCCTTTTCTCCCCATACTCTATTCCAAATACAATAGGCACAAGAGGCTGCCATGTTTGCTTTTTGCAGACATAATCTAATTAAATAGAAAACAAACAAAAAATAACAACAAAACAATGAATTATATGGAAAGGCTGACATAGGTAAAGCTTTCGAAACCTTATTGTATCTATTGCCATAATCCCTGTTGTTGACAAAGACAAGTAGAAAGAGGTGCGGGTAAAATCTGATGAGTCTTAAATAATGTTATACAAGTCTTTTGATAGAGAGCAAATTTTAACATTTAGTTTACAAAGGAAGTAAGACACTTTGCCTAGATGAAAGATTTGTGAGACATTCCATGTACAAACAGTAACCATGGATATGCTGTCTCAGAAAGACACATTGATGACCTATCACTTCAACTAATTTGGTAACTGAGAGCCAACATTGGTGTACTAAACATAGATGAGAGGAATTTAAATGGAGCCGAACAGTTAGAGTTATGAAACATTTACAATATTGCTGATACTAAACTTACTAATTTTAAAAAGTAACTGGGATAGAAATTACCTCAAAGGGTCCTCTCTCTCTTCTGTGTTCCCCTGACATAGGAAATCTATGCCAACTCAATTAGTGGTCTTATTTAGGACTACGGGCTACATGTATACCAAATATTGCTGCATGTATGAAACTAAAACATGAAGTTGAAGAGAAGGGTAAAATATTGTCAACGTAAATAGTGTAAGGTGTATGTACTTGTAAGAAGTGCCAAACTACTACTATTTTAATAATCCTTCATTCTGCAAAGCATAGTATCTATGGGAACATAGAGGAAGGAACACTGAAGAATCTTAGCCTTGCTTGTATAAATGCCTATGTGACAGATTAAATGTTTCATCTTTTTAGGGAGGTTGTAAAATTTATTTTTTTACAATCAGCCATAAGTACAGAGTATGTCAAAAAAATATGAAGGCTCAAGGATGAGCGCTTAATCGTACGTGTAATTCTTGTTGTTGTGCTCTGAATTTATATTTTCTTTTCTATTTTCGTATCATGGCGTTAGTAATTTTTTGTGAAGCTGTCAAATAAATTGGGGTGGGAAGGGAGGGGAAAAGTGCTACTGGAGTCCAAATCTGTAGGGTTTATTTGCGATACAGAAGAAAACATTTTTTTCTCTCTCTCTCTATCTCTCTCTCTCTCTGATGACTTTCTGACAGTAGAAAACCGTTGACATGATCAGAATTGAGTATAGCCTCCTACATTGTAAGCTGAAGTCAGTGACTTTGTAACTTCTATGAATATATTGTAGTGTTCTTTCTCAGATGTCTTGCGTGACAAAAACAACAACAACAACAAATTGTTTCACTGAGACGCAGTAGAAGCGTTTAGATCTTTCACGTGATGTGTTCTGAGGAACATGCCATCATGACAGTCTGTTTGTGGATGTCAGTACTGGGTCTCTAGGCTATAGCCCTTACATCTACAGGGTTATGAAGGGGCAGTGTAGAGCCTTAGAGACATACAGTAGTTCAGAGACCCGCGTAGTTCTTTAATGCAAAATTTTAATCTCCCTGCTTTGAATCGTTCTTTTGAAAAATATACATATCTGATGGATATACGTATATATGGAATTATTGACTCACAATGACATTGAATTGTCCCCATTCCTCAGTAAGGATGGTTTATTCATTTTTTTTATTCAAGCTTCCAAAGTGCCTGTTGGGCAGAGTGAATCCAACTATGATCTGTCTAGTTTAAAATGACCTCACGGGTTTAATTTCTTTTCCATGGTAAACTGAAGAGTATATATGAGTATACATATTCTTTACTAGCTATTTATCAATTGTGAAAGCATATGCCTTTATACAGTATTTTAGATCATGTTGTTGTGAATTACAGTATCATTTATGGAATGCAAGACACAATGATACGACCACTATATGTATCAGTGTGATATACTGATACTTACTTACTGATTATGTGCCAGGTGACAATATATTCTCTAAATAATCTAATACTTTTTTGAAAGTTTTTTTCACATTCTTATTTTGTTTTGAGAATAGGATACATTTTAACAAGTATAAGAGGAGACAAGACATTTTGCGACCCTTTATAACCAAGCCAGTTTGATGTCTAGCTAATTCTCACACCAAAACATGTTTCCTCAACAGTTCCTGACAATCCTGACTGACCTAATTTGAAGATTTCCTTTTATTTTACTTTTGTAGTCAGCCCTCTAGGCAGATTGCTAAGAGAGTATAAGCTAATGGAATGTGATGTAATTCATTGCTATTATGTACAGAGTAAAACATGTTTTCTTATCTTTTAAGCTACTGGACCTCAGTGTAAATTAAATGGTTGCAATATATTTATTTGTTTAGAAAGGGAAACTTTTTTCTCATGTGTTTGTAATTTAACTTGCTTACTTTGCCATCATTTGGTTTGCTTATAGATGACGCAGCAATGTTATGACAAATGAAGTCAGAACTTGCGTTTGTATAAATCTGTAGCACAGCAGTGTTATTGAGATGTGAACTGAAATACAACTTGATGTGCGATCTGTATTTGCTTTCATTGCAGCTCTTACCCAGTGGGTGGCGCCAGAGAGGTGTGCATGTGTGACTTGCTCTTGTCAATGACAAGGGCTCATTTCATGCCAAGGTTTGAAAGGTTTTAGTATTCATCTTTAGTATTCGTACAGTCAGTATTTCAAGGAAGTAATATGTATATGTGTATGGGTTCCTTGCATTTCAAATGGTTTTCAATCAATGAAGCTAGTGAATACACAGCTCTTTCATTGTACAAAAGAGGCAGACAGTTGTAATGATGTGTGAAAGGGATGTGACTGCATTCAAACGGAATTGAAGGCAACTGCATATATAGAGGGCAGAACATACTGAATGAAGAAAAAAGTATGTGTGTGTTGGGGGGGGGGGGGGGTGGCGGAATTAACAACGATGGCTGTCTATAGACGTTGTGTGCCTGCATGACAATAAGAAAAAATGAAAAACAAGATAAATTTCTGCTGCTTTACATGTTCTATACACCAGCTGTCAGTCTGAGTCTGTGCGCTCGGATGAAAAACGACCATGTCTCAAAGCTGTTACAAACGAGTATCTAGAAGAGCTGTTGAACTGTGCTTGTGTTCATGTCTGCTTGCCACTAGACGGTGTTGTGTTTTTCTTTTGTACTTTTACCCGTGGTCCGCGTGGGAAAGAGATGGAAAAATGTGAAGATATGGTTTCTGGCTTTGTGGTGTCGGAACCGCCCGCCCGGCTGGAAGAAACTGGACGCCAGCAGAGAGCCATCTTTTGGCCCCATGGCACATGTCAGTGGGCCGCACTGTGTCCCGTGACCGTGCCAAAGACTCTGGGCAAGCGGCTGGTGGATGACAGTGGGCAGCCTGTGCCATACTGTGGATAATTATCATTTGAATACTGAATGTAACAACTTGAACAGGAGATGTACTGTAACTATAGCTACGCTGCTCTCAGCGCCTGCCATCGTTTTGCTTTATTGTACCAGCGATGTCCTTGTTTGGTGTATAAATATTCTCTTTTTCCTATATGGCTCAGCTCATGTCTTTGAGAGGGAAAAATGTGTGTGTGTGGAGTACAAGTAGACAGGAACTCTTCATACCATGAGAGTACAGAGATTCTTTTATCATTTACAGATATTCAGAGTTACTGATCCTATCCTCATCGCACTTCAATTATGCATGACACCTTTTTCAAGCACCTTTTCACCAGCCCCGGTTAAATATTAAACTCTCTGGCGAAGAAATTCTACAGAGATGGGAAGTTCCTGTTAGACAGTGAAGCCCACAAGAAAACCTCAATGGGTGGAACTGGCACTTGTATAATTGTTTTTTTCTGGTTTATTTTGTTTTGGTTTGAAACAATGGAATAATAGCAAAGAAGTCACAGATACACAGAATCATACAAACCTACAATCATGTACATTACAATCAGTCAATTTAGACTATCTCTATTTGATGCAAGTAATACTGTATAGCCTGGGTAACTCTTGATCACTTGATTCTCCACTGACATTAGTGGCTTAGGAATGAATCTATAATTATAATCTATAACTAATTCCTTCATCTCCTTTTCCATAAGAATTAAAGTTGAATTGGAACATTACACACCAGATCTTAATGGAGTCACAAATCTTTCTTGTAAACAAAGGTTTCAAATGCAGTTGTTTGCTTAATTCCAATGCAAATATACTGTATAACAGGGATGCTGTTATTGTTTTGTATCAAATAGAGCCTGTCCCTTTTGCTGTCAGTTTCAGAGTTCACCCAGGCCAAATGCTATACACATCAAATCTCAATTGTAGTCTCAAGTAACATAAAAATACCCATCCTACCAGGATAATTGTTGATGTGCAATACCATTGGTGAAATAAATAACTCAAGCTTTGTTGTATTATATTAAAATTGTACCCTACTATTGAAGGAGGTTGTTAACTATTTGGTCAGTAAATCAGACAATATCATATTGACATTCTCCATTGATTTTCCTCACAAGCACTGATTTATAAAGGCCTACAGACCGCTTTAGATGCAGATGTCAGATGTAGCCAACCACTTTGCTACATACTATGAGTGATGAACACTGATGAGATGAATAATTTATCAGCAATTCTAAGTTGTATTTGATGGACTCAGATGACAACACAGTACCTTCTGAGGGAATAACTATATCCACCACCAGTTGGCAAGGGGATAGACACCCCCTCCACACCACCGGACATGCATAAAGAACACTCTCTTCTCCCACTACGCCCACACCTCCGGCTATTGATTTGTTCACTAAACGTTTTCTGTTCACTTACTTAGTTCATATTAATGGGGAATACAAAACATTTCCCCTAAGCGTCCAGACCACAATTAAACTCTAAACTCAATTCCCTCTGGCAAACACGATGAGAGGTTTTCTAAGTCATTACCCTTGACTGGCTTCAATGCTTTGCACACAAGTCTAGCCAAACAGTGGCCGGTGGCTTTGCTCCTCTGGCATAGCAAAGCCACAGGGTACTAACTTGCCCAGCTTTGACACTATCAACCACTTGGAATACACCCCTGTGGCCTCTCTGTAGATGCTAATACAATACACATTTTGGTCTGATTCAATCAAATGCTTACAGTATGTAGGCCGTATGTATATGTATATGTATATGATTCAGTCCAGCCCAAAAAAATAAAACAAAAACAGATTAACAGACATATTACTGAGTAGTGCCCTTCCACACAGATGATAATAAAAAGTCTCATCACTCATATAGCTACAGTACAGTACAGGTACATCTCAAAAATGTTCAAATTTTAGAAAAGTTCTTTCAATGTAATTCAACGTAAAACCTGAATCTCAGTAAGTGAAATATGCCTAGGCATTAAATTATCATTTATTTTGATGATAATGGCTTACAGTTAAGAAAACCCCAAATTTAGTGTCTGATAAAATTAGAGAATTGCATGGAAATTAGAAGTTTTTTTTTCTTTTTGTTCAGAATGTTAGAGAACTTGATGCTTCTTTATGGAGATGCTGACTTCATTCATCCACTGATAATTGGCACCAATGCTGCTTTGTTGCTCAGTCCTCCAAATTCCTTTCAGAGAAATTCTGAAACATTTAAACTGAAAGCACTTAATTTTGAAATCAACTTCCCAGAGTCTTGAGAAGAATGGAAGTGACAAGCTATAGATGCTGATTTCACTCATCCAGCAGTACTCTGAACATGCCCGTACTGCCATAAGTACCAATACAATACCTGGTTTCATTTCCATGTAATATTCGAATTTTGTCAGGCACGGACTGGGAGTTTATTTAATTGCAACCACAGTTAACACCCCAATTAACACGAATAATGGCTAGAAAAATTTCATGTTTTATACTGAATTACTGAAATTAAACTTTTGCACAATATTCTAATTTTTTAGACATACCTATATACGGTAACTGTGATCATTTCTAACAGCAGTCTGCCACAGCACACTGAGTATCTATGCAGAAGCTCAAGACTCAGAAACATACAGTACAAACAGAGAGACTCAACATTCCTGCTATTACAGGCTTTCTCAGTTGCTTTGATGCATTTCTCGAATCAGCATTAATAGGAATAAAAACAGCAGATGATCTGCAAATGTGCTTAACTTGCTCAAATTTCTTTTAGTTGAATTTATAGGCATATACCTACATAGTATGTACCGTATACTGTAGGCAATAGGCAAATATTTATCCCAATGAAGCTGCAATTAGAATATAAAGTCCATATACCTGTTCATGAACAAAATATTTGTTTTTATAATTTTATTTTAAGTGGACATTGCAATAGCAAACTGTAGACGATCAGATCAGGTTTTATATACAGTATATGTAATGTATGTATATTTATGTATACTGTATCATTGTACAATTCTATCTCTACTTGTTGATTCCATTGTCATCCACTGCACTAGGTGTACTAGGACTAGCAAAATTATAGTAGACACAAGACAAGCAATGTACTAATGCCTAACTATTTTGGCATGAACAACTATACAACCATTGCTGAGATTAGCAATGAAAAGGTGCATGGATGCACAAAAGCATTTGCTCTTTGTTCAGCGTAATGAAAAATTGCTTTTATGATGTGCACAATTGATGAGATGATGTGTAATTTGGAGAATTTCAATTCTGACCTCAGAAATGCACCAAAGGGCCTGACAAAAACTACACACTCTAATATGAAGAGCCTCTCATAATATCAAAAGGAAACAGAAAACAGAGGTATATCTTTTCCCAAAAAGTATCAAATACCCACACAACCATTTATACTTTTATACAAATGTATTCATACATAAGAAAAATTGATGCCAATGTGAAAATAAATAAGAACATAAACGCATACAAACAAACAGTCACGCACACATACTTACATACAGGAATAAATAAATGCATTACTTACAATCTACTGTAGCTGCACCCTCTGCCCATCACTAGGGGGCTCCAAAGCCATGAGCAGAATGGGCTGTGCGAGTGGAGTAATCTGAGGTGCCAGACAGTGGCAGTGGCAGGGCTGTACCAGGGGTAATGCGCTGGATCTGACAGCAGCGGAGGGAAGAAAAAAACCCACCAAGCCCCAGAATTAATCGCCTGAGTACTCGTTAATATTCATCAAGGCGCTGCATGCCTCTATTCCCTCAGCTCTGCACATACACCCACACACACTCACTCACATATGCACACACGTCTCTCTCACACATACACACACACACACACACACACACACACACACACCCCGCATCTGCTGCCACAGTCAACTCCACTCACAGAGGAAGAGACAGTGGGTAGATGGCAAGGGCGTAAGGTTCTGGTGGGCGGCTGGGGGGAAGG
>JASCQY010000080.1:13864484-13874985 GCA_030264315.1 Sardinella tawilis | reverse complement strand
TTATCTGGAAATAACGTCCCAGAGACGAACCAACATGGCTGCCGAGTGGAGGGACTTGCCTTAAAAGGACTTTGGTAGAGCGTGCAAAAGTGGACCTTGCGTCTGTGAGTGTCTTGTGACCCCAGCCGTGGCATGACTAAAAAAGAAGGGTCCCCATCTCCATGGTGGAGATCCAATATGGGCCTCCTACTGCGGCTGCATGACCCAACTACATCATAATACGCATGCTTGTGATCTCTGTGTGTGTGTGTGTCTGTGTACATATTATGTGTGTGTGTGTATATACTGTATATGTGTATGGTTAATGTAACGTGGTGGATGGTTCTGTGTCTGCTCGTGCTGTCTGCATGTGCTGTGCTGTGCTGTGCCCTGCTGTCCTGTAACATGTTGTGATGTGAGAGGACTGTATGTGCGGCTACTGTAGCATACATCACGCTCTTGATCCACTGTTCAGCCTCCTTTCTTTTGGGGTGGGACTGGGATATGTTTGATTTTGTTTAACACCAAAACCAGTGTTCTGATGTGTGTGTGTGTTTTGTTTTTCTTTTCCTTTATTTCACTGGTGTTGCACATTGTAAACGGGTGCTTTAAAATGTGGGTTGCAAGAAATGCATATTTTCACTGTTTTGGCGGTAAAATCTGCTCATTAATCACATTCTTTCCTCAGCTCCCCTTACATTTTGCTACATTTGCAGCTCTGTGCCACAGTAGGCCCAACTCCCTCTGAGTCTTGTCATATTTTTGTCCTCGTTGTAAACATGTCCTGTTCAATGGTTTTGTGCAAATGAACCATAGCTGAAGACGGCACTGCACCCAGCCAAGGGTCAGCCTCGTTCCCAAAAGCAGCAGCGCCAGCCTCGGACCGTAAGTCTCCACCACATCCCTGATCCCTCCTGGCTTCTGCTCACCAGCCTGGCACTGCCCAGCCCCCCTCTCCTCGCCCACCGTCTGTCTGAATGGCGAAGACGAAGGAAGATGAGGAGGATGAGGGCTACTAACTGCACGTGTGTGTGTGCGTGCGTGTGTGAGTGTGTGTCCCAGCTAGTGGCCAGAAGGCGTGCGGGTTCATCCACTCCCCCGCTGTTGCCCCATGACGCCCACCACCCTGTCCCATGAACTTGCACCCGCTCACCTTTATGTGCACCTGTCCTGACCACGTGGGCTCGGGCGAGGGTGTCCCAGAGGCAGGCGGTGGCAGCGGGGAAGAAGGCATCTCTGCCCTGGCCACTCTTCTCCCTGCCTGTGGTCTCAGGGACCAGATGAGGCGGCGGAGGAGGCTTGAGTGGCTCACTGACTGACCGCATGCTCTCCCTGCCTTTTTGGTGGGAGCTTTTGGGAGTTTTGGAGACCTCATACATTTGTTTGTTTGTTTTTTTCTCAAAGAGTGTGTTTCATGTAGTAGTGCTCGCACAGTCTTTATGGAATGTGTTTGTGTCTGTGTGCGGAATATTGATCACCTTAATCATTGAGCCTCATACCAGAACCAGTCAGGGTTGCTTAGATATCTGGCCATTGTGTGCTAGGAGATCCAACTCTCAACACTTTGGGTCAGGTCGATGAGTTCAGACCCGGTTGAGTCAAGCATAATTAGCGTTTAAGCAAATTTGGCTCAAAGGCTTTTAGAGCCCTTGTGAAAATTCAGAATTGTCTTGGTTCTCTCATACTAGTCATCCTCGGACTATGCAGGTCAATTGCAGCATTTACAAACATCTTGTGAAATGAAGGTTTTACAAGCAGATGTTGCTGCTGCAGCTGTTCTTGTAAGAGGCCTAATGTCTTGTGACTTGCACATGAAATATTTACTGTTGTGTACTCTCTTCTATGCAACCTTGAGTCCTACTCTAAGAGTAAGCGTGTAAGTGATTACGTAAATTGATTTTTGAGTATGTTTGAGCATCTTTTTAAAAATTATTTATTTATTTATTTATTTATTTTGTAATTTGCTGGATCACAGCCATATTCCTTTCATAATACAAGTCTGGCCTTTTTTTTCTTGATTCCAAATAGGCCAGTGCAACTGAAGCATGGTGTTATTGGTACCACATGTCCAGTCTTGCATGTCACTCTGTGTTATTATCAGTGTGTTATCATTGTGAGAGAACTCGCACATACATACACCCCCCCCCCAGTCCATTACTATTTTTGATTTGGATTACACATTCCCCTCTTCTACTTCACTTCCATGTAGCTTGTACACACACCCATCCCAACCCTCCCCTCCCCAAACTCCATTCCTGCATCCCTGTATGCATTATGCATTTGTTTGTTGGCGTTTACAGATTGCTCAGATGTTGTCTTGTTTGTCAATAGACCTCAACGAGCAGCACAGGGGGCGGAGACCAGACAGACCTGGTGTCACGCATGAAAAGTCTGGAGATGGAGAACCAGAGTCTGCACAAAGGTAGAGGATGCCTATCTGTCTAATCTAGAATGTGTGGAGGGTCACTTCAGAAACACATTATTTGATCACAGCACCACTATGACGTACAACTGGTGTGTATATATATATATATATATATATATATATATATATATAGATGAACAGGTTTTCAGCCGTAACCTGAAATGTAGAATAAAGACATTTTGAAAATCACACCAAAAAAGAATTTGTCCTGTCGGTGTTGTATACTTACAGTTCAAAGGATAGGGGTTCAGAATGAACGGGTTAGATTTAGTGTTTTAGAATATTGAATAATCAGTACGTAAATTTTATTATGATTCATTTTGTCAGCTCTATCCCCCAGCCCTAGAATGGCGAGTAAATCAACGGAGTGTGTGATTGAGTGCATGCCATGTGAAAATAATGAACTGAGCTTAAAGAGTCCTGTTTGTATGTTTGCTCATGCATGTGTGCATGTGATTGTGAATTTATTCAAATTTAGATATCATGTTATGTTTGTTATTGGTGACTTAGCAAACACTTTTATCTGAAACGATATATACAGCAGAATTAAAAACAACACATTATAAAATAATTTGTAATATAAATATTTTAGTAAGAATAATGCAAGAAAAAAGATGGCAGCAAACAATCATTTAGCTCTACAGATTGCATGTGGAAGGTTAAGGGTAAGTTCAGTGCTAGATGTAACATTGCTTTAAATCCAAAAGCACAGCCTTAGGAGCTTTGTTAATGAATGTGCGTGTTGAATTCTGCATCACCATCTCCTGTTCCTGTTGTGATGCCCAGCTGTGAATGACCTGAGATCCCTGATGTCCAAGATGGAGGCGCGTCTCTCTGCGCTGGAGAAGGCCAAACCTGCTGCCGCCACCGCTGCCTCTGCACCAGCTGCCAAGGTGCGTCTCCTGGGCCAGAGCCCACGCTAATGTTAGCGCTAGCCTGCAGGCCAGCAGCTTGGTGTCTCTGAAGCCAAATAACAAGTTCCTATTCCACCTTTGGCCTGGATGTGGGAGGTGGATAGAGTGGATTAGAGGCCTATGAGCGCTTGTCGAGTTGAGCCCACCTCTTGTGGTTCATGAAATCAGGCGCTTATGATGTGCAGCTAGAGTGAGCTTTGCCATCATTGTGCCAGCACTGGTGAAATCCATGCTAGTCCATGGGTATATTTCCATCTGTCAAAGCTTGAAGGGGACACAACCTTTGGGGGTTTCTGAAAACGTAACTGAAATAGGCATGGTTTATTGAAAGTGCTTGACTTCTGTGAATATTTTTGATTTTGCATTTTCATTTTTCACAATAGGGAATTGTTGTGAAATGTAGAGACAGTGAAGTCTTAGTTTTGAATCTGTGGTTAAGCCCCTTTAGGGCCTGTCAGTTATTATAAAAACAGTGCTGCAAATGCAGCTGGGTGTGTGGTGGATCCTGGCCTGGAAAGTCCTTGAAAAGTTCTTGAATTTTATATTATTATTATAATAAGTGGAATCTTTTTTTTTGTTTGTTTGTTTGTTTTTCTTCTCTTCTCCCTTTTATTGATGCCTTTAGCAGACCGTAGTTGTCCAGGCCCCCAAGAAGGTCGAGGTTAAGGAGGAGGAGGATGACGACAGTGACATCGACCTGTTTGGCGATGAGGATGAGGATGAAGAGGCGGAGCGCCTCAAGGCAGAGAGGGTGAAGGCGTACCAAGACAAGAAGGCCAAGAAGCCCGTGCTCATCGCCAAATCCTCCATCCTACTCGACGTCAAGCCTGTACGTACAGTAGCAGCGGTAACATGTTGCAGCTGTCGGGGATGTCCATGTTGTGGAGTCGTCCTGACCGTTGAATGCATGAGGGATGTTTGATAAGTTGTTTTAAATTGGGTATCTCTCTTTCACTGCCAAGCTTTATGTCTTTCTGAGACTTGTCCAATTGAGTGTAGTTGGGCACATGAATGACTTAACAAGATCCATTACTATTAAAGCATTGCACGGTTGTTTTGAAGCTGTGCTTGTGCACAATGGCAAACAAACAGGGTCGCTCTCCAACAGCTGTAAAAGCAGTCGCCTGCCCGCTGAGCTTCCTTAAGCTGGAGAATCTGGACCCTGATGGATTATCTCTCATATATTATGCATGGTTGTGAAACATCCAGTGGAGTGTGTTAATGTGTGCATGCGTGTTTGTGTGTGTGTGCACTTGTTTATGTCTGTGAGGGCAAACTAGGGACATCTGTGTATTGTGAAAGAGTGTGAGTGTGTGTGTGTGGTAAACTTGGCACAGCTGTGTTTTGCGAAGTAGCGCTTTGACGTGTGCCTGGCCTTTCTGCCTCTCAGTGGGACGACGAGACGGACATGGGCAAGCTGGAGGAGTGTGTGCGCTCCGTGCAGACAGACGGCCTTGTGTGGGGCGCCTCCAAGCTGGTGCCCGTGGGCTACGGCATCAAGAAGCTGCAGATCAACTGTGTGGTGGAGGACGACAAGGTGGGCACAGACTACCTGGAGGAGGAGATCACCAAGTTCGAGGACTTTGTGAGTACCTGTTATCTGTTAAATATTTCTCCCTTGAATGAGTGGGATTGAATATTACGACAGGGTACCTTTTTCAAATGTCTAGAAATCAATTGGATAATCCTGGCTATTGTAAGCTAGCAAAAGTGTTTTCCAAAATTATTTAAGTAAGTAAATGTCCCCCTTTTCTTTTACAAGTCATGGGATGACAAAATAAGTAAAGCATGGCTTATGATTCAAAAGCAGTCTTTGCATCAAGCACATTTAAATGAACCAAACCGGTTTTCGAGGCCTTTTTTTGTTCGAGTTGTTTTTTTTTTTGTTTTTTTTTTGGAGGTATCTAATTGGTCTCTCTGGCTTTTTCAGGTCCAAAGTGTGGATGTTGCGGCCTTCAACAAAATCTGAGCCTCCTCAGTCTGGACTGGTGTGGTGTGCTGGGGTGATTATGCTGCTTTATGTTTGAACGGTTTCAAATAAAAACAGTTTTGCGTTAAGAATGTATGTGTGTTTGTGCTTATTTTAATTCAGAGGTCCCATTCCACAGGCCAAACAAAGATTATGTAATTAGAAAATAGTCATGGTATTCCCACACAGTTGTGCGCCTCAGGCTGCAAAGTTGAAAAAGGGGCAGATCTTTAAGGTGGAGCCCAGCCCCACCCAGAATGCTGGGTGGAGGGGCTGTGTGAAGGTGGTCTGCACCCGGTGCAGGAGGGTCGGGGTGTCCGTAACGCCGTAGAAGGCCAGGACCCCAGCCCTGTGGTCCAGGTACACTCCCACTCTGGTAATGCGTGAAACGGGCAGATCCACCCTGGTTTTATTGTGCTGAAAGCAGCACACCGACTCCAGACAGTCCAGGCTCCACGATTTGGCGTTGTGGCCCAGCTTGCCGTCAGTGGTGCCAACGTTGCGGCGAATGCTTTTGTAAGCGACCCCCACAGAGACGCCTCCAACGCCCCTCCACTCGGCCTCCCAGTAGCAGCGTCCCGCCAGGCTCTCTCGGCACAGCAACTGTGCCCAGCAGGTGAAGCGGTCTGGGTGGACAGGGTACGGCAGTGGCTCACGCCCCGTCGTCACCTCTCGAAATCCCTCTCGCAGGCTGAGGAAGGAGTTGGCGGTGTTTGGGTCTAGAGTTACCTCACAGCAGTCTGAAGAAGATTGATGAAAGGTTGATTTGATTTCTCTTGGAATATAGTATGTAGAGTTAGATATTGTCAATCTTAAACATAATGTCCCTGAAAAACCATATGTATTTTTTTTTTATTTTTGCTTTTCTTTTTAATTATCCTTGCCATTTAATTTTCTGTAGCAGTCACTGAAACAACAGTTCTGGCAGGTTCTTAAAAGCTTTTAATATCCGACTAATAAAATATTAATGCCTGCATGACTTTTATACTGCCCAACCAGTACTCTATTGCATCTTGCTGAACAGGCTGAAGTATAAGGAGTGCATGTGTACTTACATTGCAAGAGATCTGCTCTGGTCTTGGGAGAACTGCTGCTTTGCATGGTCAAATCATCTACTGTAGTGGGTCAAGGACGGGTGAGAGCATTTGAAAATGTTAATCAAGACTAGTCAAACGAGTTGGTACACAGGAAAATAATACAAAAAAAAAAAAAACTCCCTCGCACTGTACCTGATTGTCCACGTCTCAGTGTCTGGGGCCTGGATGTAGAAGATGGTGTGCTGCCCACATCTTTATTAACTGGAAAGAAAGTTGATTGCTTATTTTCTGAAAACATAGCTTTGTTGTCTTTTGGAAATTGGTCTCATAATAATGGGATGAGATGTTTGAATAACATGACGGTTGGGATAATGTACTAGTACACGATACATTTTATTCCAGATTAACAGAAGTTTTGTTGGTGAAAAAAGGTTCAATAAATGAAAATAAGCAAAGGCTCACTTATATCGGAGATGACTGATAGTTCTCTCTTAATTGACTCATCCAAACGCTCCTTCAGATCTGTAAGTGACTTTCTCATGACAGTCAGAGCGAAGTACGGGTGCACGTCAATACTTGGAAGATCCCCTGTATCTGGGACGCTCTCCAGCGATTGGCTTCTCTGTCAATGAAGAAAGTATGTAGGTCTCATGATAAAAGAGTGGCGTTATTCTATCCTCTATGTAACTAACAACCCTACCCTGAGGCAGTTTGTAAGGTAAGCTCTACTTCTTGCTGTCATAAATCAATGTTACCAGGCTTAAAAAGAATGACATGTTATGTCACCAAGGTACAATGATGTAATTCTATAATGGCAATAAATAAAATCATTAAGAATAACTCAACATAGTAAAATATTCTCAGTTTAAGTTCAGTTTCAATTCCTCTATTTAATGAATGCATACCTGAAGGAAATGGATGTGGTCATCAGTTTGAGAGAGTCGGTCCAGTCGACAATCTCTGATGCTGAGCTCTGTCATGTGTTGCTCTAGTGACTGCAACATGGCCTGGGCCTGGGCCAGCGCTTCCCTCTCCTGGGACCTGATGAGCTCCTTCACCTCCAGGCGCTTGCGCTCTATGGTGCGGGCCAGTTTGGAGAACATCCTCTCACTGTCCTCCATGGCCGCCTCAGCAGATTGCTGGTGGGGCATTTGGTTGGATAAGGTAGTGTGTTACTCAGAACTGCTTTGCCCTCAGAATTAAAAGGCAAGTCTGGATGCATTTTAGTCTTAATTGCAGGTCTACATGCATTATACATTAAATAAATTATGTCAACCAATCTACATTACCAATAGATGGGAGTAAGTATGAGAGAGTTGAAAGTGATCCTCTTACCTTCAGGTATTTGATAACATGCCTGATTTCCTTTTCCTTGTCTCTGTTAACCTGTTTGGATCTCTTCCCTGTGTCTTTCAGCTCTTTCTGTTTCAGTGAATAATTGAGTAGGCAGATCAATTAGGGACAGAAATGTCCTGCTATATCACTCTTTTTTATCAAACTGTATGTACTGTACACTTTGAACAAATGAATGATAATTTTACTGTTGTTCTCATAAAGTGAATATGGGTGTGTGACAATAATAATGTAGGCCTGGTCATGGAAAGAAGAGAAAGCAGAAAATCTCTTTTTCAACATGCAATGTTCCGCAAACATTGATGTTTGAAGAATTCATGACAAACAAGTATAGGCCCAACCCATTTTCCATTCTGTTTGCAGATCTTTGTTGGGAGATTGCTAGGAGATTTACAATCTCTCAGACTCCAGAAAGGAAAAAATAATCAACTTGGTGCACAAATTTATGTGGGAAATAAATGTAAAATATTGAACAGCCCACTGCCATAAACATTGATGTAATATGCAGTAATTAATTGGAAGATGAACTGAATGATAAACCTGTGTTGTCTGTTTACCTGTCTTTCAACTCGCTCAGCATTTGCAGAGACTACATTGTGACCTTTGTGTCCCTCGGCCTTACACTGGAAGCAAATGCACTTCTGATCTGTGCGACAGAACACTTCCAGAGGCTTCCTATGCTGAGAGCATAGCCTCCTCTGGGGCTGTTTTGTGGCCTCGACGACCTTGTGGCCCGCACCTCGCTTGCTCTCCTTATGTGCCCTGAGGTGACTTTCGCAGTAGGAGGCTAGACACACCAAACAGGTCCTCACAGCTTTGCTCTTTTTCTTGGTACAGACATCACACTCCACGTCCTCAAGCGCGTTCACATGCGTCTGGGAAGCGCCAGCTCTTTTCAGCTTCTCCACAACTTCCGCGAGGATGTTGTTCCTGCCGAGCACCGGCCTCGGAGAGAAACTTTCCCGGCACTGCGGACAGTTGTACACGCCATGGTCATCGTTCTTGTCCCAGTAGCTTTTGAGGCAGCTCATGCAGTAGCTGTGTCCACAGGGAGTTGTCACTGGATCCTTCAGCACATCCAGGCAGACCGGGCAGCAGAACTGCTCCTCTTCCACAGAAATGTTGGTTGCTGCCATCCCTGTGTCCTTGCGTGCACGCACTGATGATAACATCAGGCAGGAGGACAAAAGCCAGTTTGTGTGGGAAAGGGGCGTGTGTATGTCTGTGAGTGCAGGTGGGTCATGATCAGGTTTCAGTGCATACGGGCAGCGGGAGCCAATCCCAAGCCAGCAACGAGACAGGTAGGGCAGGGAGAGATTCATCAACAAACATTGGCCAGTCATGCAAATAGTGTCAGGACAGGAGCCTGGGAAAGAAAAGAACAGAGTGTCCTTCTGCACATGCATGCAGGGTATCAGTCGCTTCATCCAAGTTAAGCTGTAGTCGAAGCATGATGGTGGCACTGGAAACAGCTATTGATCTACTGCAGAAGTAAAGGGTAATGACTACATTTGACTTCCTGCAAATGTGTGAATGTCAAGATGTGGGGACAAAGGCACACAGTCACTTTCCCTCAAGGCCACATGCACACAGAATAATGATACCTGAAAACTACAAAGAAATGTTTAAACAAAGATTTGACAGTGTACTACTTCCACCATGAATTGGAATGTGTCAAATGTACCAAGTGTACACACATTGTACTTATAGACTTATTTATGGAATACTGTGTAGTGTGTACTTGTTGGCATATGGGGAATAGGCCTTTGTTAGGCCTACAAAGTATAATGCCATTGTCATCATTTACTATTACATGTGTACTAAGCATTTGTACTGTAAGCATATGAAATCCCATTAAGTATCACAGTAAGCTATTTGTATTGACATTTAGAAACAGGATCAGCAAACATGCAAAAACTCATCTTTTCAGATACAGCTCACTCAAAAAGTATGTAAGAAAGAAACAGCCACATTGTAGTCACATCTCTACGTATTTATTTAAAATATGTTTTCTTTTACTTACTCAAAAACAAACTTTTGTGTCACCAAAAATGGTTTTATCATAACACCTTCTTTTTTGAAATAAAAACAACCTGATGCTCGTTTGAAAAAGATATTCACATGATTCTTTTATATAGGTCATTTTTTTATATGTAGCAGCAATGTAGTAACACAAACAGCACCAGTACTCTACAGAACTAAAGCATCTGCTCATCATGATTGTGCAAAGCGTGGCATGTTATGTTGGACATCACCTAGATGTCAAAGCTCCATATTAACATTTTCACATATCCTGTTTTTTTTTTTTCACATTAAAATAATAAAGATAAAATGATGCAAAAAATACCATAATGAAATTGCTTTAAAATGTTAAATAATGGTTGTTAAATATGATTAGATTTCTGTGTGTATTTCTTTCCAAGAAACACAGGAGTATATTATTATTCATATTCTTGTTTTGATCAAAGTAAACATGCAGCCATCCTAGTGGCTAAAGGAAATGATAGAGTTTGGCAGCCAGTGGGTGGTCCTCTGTCCCCATTACCTCCGTCTCCTCCTCTGTTGCACTCGAAGCCTCGTATTTGTTGGCCTTGTGCCTGAGAAAAGGCAAATGCAGTAAACATGAACAACAGATTCTATCATTGTCTGTCTGGGCATAAATACAGCATATCAATACGGATATCTATACAGTACAAATTGAAATATAGTACAGATGAATACAGAGGATTTGTGCTTAAAGCAACACTCCACCATTTTTGGAAATATGTTAATTTTCCATCTCCCCTCGAGTTAATTAACTGAGCAAAACCTTTCTCCTATTCAT
>JASCQY010000080.1:13797701-13815530 GCA_030264315.1 Sardinella tawilis | reverse complement strand
AAACTATTGCGAGGGAACGCAAAAGTATTGCGAGGGAATGCAAAACTATTGCGAGGGAACGCAAAAGTGCGGTTCAGGAATATTCACCAACATGACCCTAGCAGGGCTCTGTACGATTGACTTCACCTTGGTGAAATGATGTCACACTCACACCCTGGAAATTATAGACCAACTGCATGTTTTTATGTGTTTAAAGTAACAATGTGACAGGGCCTAACGATAATAACAGTATAGCAACAGTTATAAAATACAGTTTATTTTTTTAGATAATGCAAATCTTCATGTTTTTGATATACGCTACTTACATGAAGAGAACATATTGAGGTTTGAATTAAAGTAGTTTTTTCTCATTTTAATCACTGTTCATTTTAAGAGAAATGAAAAAGATGCAGCTCTGTGCTAAGTGGGGACAGGGCATTCAAATTTCAAACAGGGTGTCAAATTTTCTAAAAAGTTTTTAAAAAGGTAAAAAAAAATGAGAACCCAAAAACTGTCATATTCATTTGCAGATCAACTCTAATAATGTAGTCATCTGGTTTTACACATTTTTGGATTATAACCATTTTATTAATCCTAACATATCCAGGAAATATAGCTACATTTCTGGGAGAAAGTCCCTCATGAACTTTCTTTTACTGTCTATGCATGTCTCCCCATTGGCCAATGAGAAACGATTACGTATTTTTGTCCCGCCTCTCCTGTTGTCAGCTGACTATTGTTACAAAATATCGTGTTATTGAATCAGCTGTAATGCGTAACATTCCCACTTGGTCTGCGGTGGCGGCTTCCTTTTCTTCCCCTGGGCCAAAAGAAATGATGAAGTAACCTTGTTGGTGATTGCCGTATTATGTTGTGTCATCTCTCCATCGAACGGTGCTATGCAGAACGAGACCGAATTTGAGTAAGTAAAGTTACAGTCTATTTAAACTGTGACATATATTTTTTTGAACAAATGAAAATATTGAGCTGACACTACACAGGCTATGTTGTGTAACGTAACATTGTGTGTGGCTGGTAACGTTAATTCCTGTGAAGATGTAGCCTGATGATTTTGTAGTCCCGTGTCCTCGTGTAAATGTTTCGTAACCTGTCCTGTAAGCTATCATGAGAAACTTTGAAGGTGAGAAACGACCCCTCATAATGTTCACTAACGTTAGTAGGCTAGTCTACGCTGTAATTCTTGCCCCCCCCCCCCCGCCCCTACACATACACTCTCTACCAAAGTTAGACTACTCAACGTAGCCTAAACCCAGCACAGTCTGACTTGCTCGATGTTGCTCTGAACGTTTTAGTGTTTAACCTGCTGCTAAAAGGGCCAACAAGTCCTCCTGTTTCATTGAAGTCCCACTGACTCGACACGGTGTGAGTCACAATGACCCAGCACATTTGCAGTGTTTCTATTGCTTGCTTTTTCTTTTGTTGATGGTCACCACTCCTCTAAATAGTAACATCAGGCTATTATGCAAACAACCAGCATGTGTGCACCAGCCATAGACAACACTTTACCCTAATCGAGGTGCTCAATTTAAGATGGTAAGGTTAAGTAGCATAAATAGTATAGTAGTAGTAATAGTTGGCTACAAGAATAAAGTACATTAACTCATTTTCATAGGCCAACTAGTCTTTTGAAGTAGGCTAGTTTAATGTATTCAGACTATCAGATGCTTTGCTTGAATGACAATGTGATTGCTGTATTGGTCCCCTCAACAGTGGTTAACTTTGAGCAGCCTGTTATGATAGTAGTCCAGTCCACTGATGATAACAGAGTTTATGGAGCATGTTGGAATGGAGATAGGCATAGACTGCCTGTGGGTGTGTGGTGTAAGTTGTGTTTGCCCACATTATTTGTGATAACCAAGTCCAAGCCCTTTTGTGCGTTTGCTGTCTATGGTCAACTGCACCACACTAAAGGTTTCATCCTGTTCCTGGGTTCTCTTCAGGGACACCAACGGGAACTGGTCGTGGTGGCCGTCCTGGAGGCCAACATCCATGTCTCTTCTGAAGACTGCTGAGGCCAAGATTCTTGCCTGTAAGGGTCGTGATTTTGCTGCCACTTCCATTGCTCAGTTTCCTTCAAGAGAAATGTTGAGCAGAGTGCTGTGACACATTTTGAAAAAAATATAAGAGAGACATGCATGGTTTCTCTTGCCCCTCTTGGGTATGCGTCATCCTCATCACTGTGGACAAGAAGTTCCATTTATCTGTGTAGCAGTACATACTGAGCAAGAGATATATGAGCATTAAAGGAGTTATCCGGAGTGAGTCAAACCAAAGCCCTATTGTCTGAGGCTGCCAAGTGCTGTCGATAGGTATCAAAACAACAGCAGTAGGTACAACGTAGACCGCTAACAGATGAGGGCAGATGAAAACGAAACAGACATGCCCTAATCAGTTAGCGTTGGCTGCCATTTCGCTATTCCGTCTTCCGTGCATGAAAATCTGTTGTTCTCATACCTATCGATAGCACTTAGCAACGTGAAACAACAGGGCTACGTGTTGATTGACTCTGTATTCCTTTAAAATAGGTGACAGGGTATGCTTCTATTCATGCCAGTTGAAACGATGTCCCTAAATAAAGTCTGTTTCCTTCTTGTTAAGGCTTGCATAATGAGGTTTGGGCCCGCTTTGTGACCCTTCCTGACCAAAATCGGATATGGACCCTCACTGTCACCAACAAAACAAGCCGCAGGACTTCAGAGCAAGGTGTGCTAGCTCTCTGTCTCTCTGCTTTTTGGATGAACTTATTTGCTTTCTTTGCTCCCCTTCATTGTCAGTGCTTTTCTTCAGGAGAGTAATTGCGTACAGTACCTCATCCAGTTCCTCACAATCAGTGCCTTTCTCTCTCTCCCTTCCCTAGTCTCCAAAACTCCTCTGGTGATGGTACATGGTTTTGGAGGCGGCGTAGGTCTTTGGATCCGCAATCTGGACCCGCTTAGCCGCTCGCGGCCTGTACATGCCTTCGACCTGCTGGGCTTTGGCCGGAGCTCGCGGCCCCCCTTTCCCACAGACGCTGAGCTGGCTGAAGAACAGTCGGTCGCCTCCATCGAGCAGTGGAGGCAGACAGTGGGCCTGGAGCGTATGATCCTGCTGGGCCACAGCCTTGGGGGCTACCTGGCCACATCGTACGCCATACGCTACCCTGAGAGGTGAGGGATAAACACACAGTCTCCATCACTTGAGGGCTTTCATGACAGTCTAGGGGGCTACCTTGATATCCACACCACATACCGTCCTGACCTGACATGTGATAAAAAGGTCCATAGTATGGCTCAGTTACTGAGATATGAGATGTTGGAGGGGGTAGTGGAGTCAACAGCTTACTGAGGGGATGAGATGCTGCACTGTCGCCCTAGCTGTATGAGCGAGGGAGTGTTACTAAAGCCAAAGTGAAGGCCTGACTGTGCTTGGCAACGGTGCTAGGGATGATGGATGTGTGACCTCCATACACAGTGGACTGTTGTGAGGTTAGATGAAGGCCACCATAAAGTGTCCTCTGTCAAGTTACCATTCAAACTGAGCGGTGACACTGTGGACCTGGTTCATTTTTTAATACTGGGAGATTTGGCTTAAAGGAGAATGCCGGTTAGGTAGCAAAATAGCGTAGCAATGCAGGCATGTTTCTAACATAAAAGCTACGTAAACTGCCTGCCCCCTTTGCCTCGCTATTTTGCTGCCTCGCTAAAATCACTATAATTCCGTGAAGGTTGCATCGTTTTGGCTCATTTTTTGGCAGCTCGATGTTCTCGACAACTGCTTCCACTGGAGTGTAGGCTGGGACGCGCCGCGTTCCCCTTTAATCAGTCAATACTTCAGCAATCAGCTCTTCAAGAGAGGGGTGAAATGGGCGCAGTCAAGGTCTGTCAACATCTCTCAGGGCTGGAACAAGACCCTGGCCTGGTGTGGAGGGAATTGATCAGTGATATGGCACGAGAGCTGGTACCACGCCATGGATAATGGCAAGCCACTTGCATGCTATATCACTGCTGTGTAACCAACATGCACATTTTCATTACTAAAGTAAACTGTCGGTGGGTTTCAGTACGGTGTCTGTAATCTCTTGGATAGACATACGTTCTTTTGGCAGTTTGTTTAACATTTGAATCAAACAAGGTGTTTGGAGTGACAGAAGCTAGACTGTGTAAAAGATTGATTTACTATTCAAAGAAATATTGATAAAGCAGGAATGGCCTTATCTCGGAAAGCAGCTCACCCCAGTGAAGGCTTGTGAAGGGTGCTGAAGTTACCTTGTGCATGAAGGGGTAAAGGTGACCACTTGTCACAGGTAGCTCCATAAATTAGCTCCATCAGTATTGTATGCAGGGCTTCAAGTTCTTTGGCATTGTGGTGTGGTCTGGGCGGATTAAGACAGAAGTAATAGACGGTAATGTATATTGGCTTAAAAAATATGATGACCTATTGAAGGCACAGAAATATTGCTTGATTTCAGCCCTGTCCATGTGAATCAAATTTTTTTTACATGAAGGAATGCTGCCCTAATCTTAGCTGCTAGCGTAACATTTTCCTAAGTAGTTCGACTATTTGGTTCAGCGTTGTTTTAGAAGTGGAATTACTAAATGGCATTTCCCGCTACCAGGAGCCCTATTGTTAGATGTTTGTAAATACTTTCATTAGGGCCAAAAGACCAAACATTAGAAATCTGTCTTGTATAAACTAGCTAATTCACTAATACAAGCAAAACAGTTGTAAGGCAGCAGATGGCTGAACTGCATGCATGCAGAGTGATACAACTCAACATGTCTTACTGTAAGTGTCAGCAAAAAGGATCCCAATGAAGATGCACTTCTGCCCATTTACCCCAAGAAACTATAATCTAAGTGATTTCTGTAAGCTAATGTCTACATTCCCCCTCATTTGGCTAGCTTAATACTGAAGGGATTGTCTTTGTGTCTTTCGCTAATAGAAAGACATCTGATAAGAGGGTTGAGGTTATAAAATACTATAATCCCCATAGGCTGGTGCTCATTTAGTAGTGTCTTGCTTAAAGTGGTGTTTCCTTCCACAGAGTGTCCCACCTGATCCTGGTGGACCCATGGGGCTTCCCTGAGCGGCCACAGCTAGAGGCCAATGAGACGGCAGGGCAGAGTTTGGAGGTGAGGAGGCCGGCCCCGCCTCGCTGGGTCAAGGCCGTTGCCTCTGTGGTCAGTCTGTTCAACCCACTGGCTATAATCAGAGCCGCAGGACCCTGGGGTGAGTGTATGTGTGTGTGTGTGAGAGAGAGAGAGAGAGAGAGAGTGTGAAAGTGAGAGGTCTGTGCAAAGGTGAAATCATTAACAGTTTTGTATTGACTCTGGATTTCAACACCCCATTAGAATATAAATCAGGGTGTGTATCATGCAAATGAAGCCTGTTCAAAGGTGAAATACCTCACGCTCTGTGTACTGTACGTGACGTGTAAATATCTCCATGTCACTTCCTCCTTTGCATGTGAATCTCTGCCTATTCTGACCGTATGTGACCTAGTGGCATATGAAACTCATATCATTTGCATGGCTGATTTGGCTGTACTTTTTGAAATGAAATTGAGAGAAGCACACTGGGAGGCGAAACAGGAAGTATATCAATATTAGAAATATTGTATATGATTGTAATTGTAAATATTGTTTATGATTGTAATTGTAAATATTGTATATGATTGTTTCTCTTGTGCAGATTATTTCATTATTATGACGCTGTCCTTATATTGCTATGTGCAGGACCAGGTCTGGTAACAAGGTTTCGTCCAGACTTCAAGCGAAGATTTGAAGATCTTTTTGATGACAATACTATGACCGAATACCTCTATCACTGTAATGCCCAAACCCCAAGGTATCTTTATACATTGTTCTTGTAGAATTAAATTGAATTTCTACACAGTTCAGTGCAGTTCAGTTCAAGTTCTAGAATTTATCCATTAAAAGTGCTAACTAGCTTTTAGGAGAATCAAGAATAGTGTTAACAATTTTTTTCTCTCTCTCTCTCTCTCTCTCTCTCTCTCTCTCTGTCCATCACACACTCTCTCCCTCTCCCTCTCCCTCTCTCTCTCTCTCTCTCTCTCTGCCCCCTACTTGTATTGGCACACCTTCCCTCATCCTCTGTCTCTGTCTCCCTCTCTACATTCTCATGCGGTGTCACCCTGTCTGTCCCCAGTGGGGAGGTGGGCTTCAGGGCCATGGCAGAGTCTCTGGGCTGGGCCAAGAGGCCCATGTTGCAGCGTGTGCACCTGCTACCTCCCTCGCTGCCCGTCACCATGCTGTACGGAGCGCGCTCCTGGGTAGACAGCTCCTCCGGGGACAGGGTGGTCCAGATCAGGGGACAGAGTCCCACGCGAGTCATGGTGAGTCGGATGGGGCCCAGGGCTGGAGAGCAGAGAGCAGCCAAAGGAAGGATGCTAAAGTGTGACTCAGCACTGCTGCTTTATGTGAATCAGCATTAATGTATGCAGAAGTTGCACTTTTATTTTTTGGAAGTCATTTGCACAAGTGGTATAATACATTGGAAGACCAGGAAAAGGTTTTTTTCTCAAATATTTGTAATAGCAAAAAAATGATCAATGAACATGACGCTATCATCAGAATGGACAATTTTTGTGTCAGTGTCTATGAACTTCATGGTCAAAGTTCCATGTTTTTAATACAGGGCAGAGAGTAGACTACTGTCTAAACATTCTGTATGTGTCCTTTCTCAGCAGTAGAATGGCATGGCAGAGTGAAGTTGAGATTCAAACAGGATTCATATTTGTTTTTCTGTTATTTCTGTTGTGTTGTGTTTCTATTCAGTTGAAGTTTTGAAAATGTACCACTGAGTTTAGTGAACTGTTGGTTGATCAATGTAACACTTCACACATTCCCCTTGTGAAGAGTTTTTTAGTGTAGAATTGAGTGAGTGTAGAATTAGTAGTAACACAGAACAAGTATAATGCATTTTGAGTTTCTTTGTTATTACAAGGATTTCTTTCTTTTATGATGTGCAAGTCAGAAGATGAAATGGGTGAAGCTGTAGTTTTGAGAATTTCAGTTCTGAAACAAGAAGTGTACCATGGCTGAGCTGTAATGAGTTACACAGAAATGATGCAGAAGAGCAGTATGCTCTAGAACTAAAATAGAAATCAGGGCAGTCAACTAATTGCTTTTTTTGGCGAAAGACACTGTAAAGTTCCTTAGTGAGGGGAAGAGTGATGCAGAGATGCTAGTAATAAGGAATAGTAACCACTAGGGTGTGCAAGCGAGTCATATTTAACAAAGCCCTATAGGAATGCCCATGGAATGTATGAGAACAGTACTATCAGTAATCATCTGTTGGTTAACTGCAGAATGCAGACTTTAATTTTCCCATCAATTACCCTGACAAATCTGGCCCTAGTCAAGTAGCATACTGAACATAGACTGTCTGTAGATGCGTAATAATTTCTCCAGCCTCACACAATTTATTTACTTAAATGAAAATATTCTTCCAACTGTATTTTTGTGTATATGTGTCTGTGTGTCTGTGTGTGTGTGTAATTTCATAAAATATGATGACCTGATTAAGTGTTTTTTTTTATCTGTCATTTCCACAGGTGATACCCAATGCCTCTCATCATGTCTATGTTGACCAGTATGAAGACTTCAATAGTATAGTGCAGAGGCTCTGTGATACTGTAGACTGAATCAAGTATGTGTGTATGTTTGAGAGAGAAAGAGTGTGTGTGTGAGAGAGAGAGAGTATTTAATTGGGCCTTATTGCCAGTTGCCAAAAGTTTTTGCCTGGTTGTGCTCAAGTGATTTGGTTCCTGCTCTCCAGCTGGCTAATTGCTCTTTATGGGGTGTGCTGGGTCCTTTTAACTGTCCAATAGAACTTTCCTTCTATAGACGCACATAATCTCATAATCTGAATCTGCCTGTGTTGTAGAACACATGGTGCTCATTTCTGTGTAGGTTAAAGAGGTTGGCACTAAAGGATTCTCTGTGCCAGGCAGTGCATATGGCCTTGCTGTGTATGCCTCACACTTTGTTACCTGAATGTAAATGGGAGACCCAAGTCACTGGGAGACACTAAACACTCGTCTTCCTGCCACTTGGGTCCCAATGTTTCATGTATAAACCTCAACGTGTTTTATGATGCACTGCTGCAATAAATGTTTGTATATTTCACACTTTGGAATCTTCTACTATCTTTCTTTAGATTTTTTTCAGTATTATTTTTTTTACTTTCAGACTTCACAAACTTTAAACTTCAATTTACATGTTTTTTTTTTTTTGTCCTCCAACACTGCTGCAGACATATCATCTCAACATCAACATTCATTTTGTGAGGTTCAGTAGTTCCACAGATCACCACTAGAGGTCAGGAGTGCTTGCACAGGTAAGGTGAGTCTGTGGCGGGTTTATGAATAAGCTTGTGGTCATTGCCTGCTGGGAACCTGGCTTGTGAATCCCAGCTGACTTAGTGAGAAATTCAACACATATTTGAAAGGTCTGTGTCAAAGTGCTGAGTGCACAACATGCAGCAAGCACAAAATGAGGCACAGGCCTAATCACTTGCATGTGTGTTGTACCATTAACATTTCCATAGAATGGCTGATGACAAAAGAACGCCAAGGCACATAGTTCAGTGGAAAACTTGTTTCCCTCCATCATTAAACCAACTATCTTCTCAAAGCATTTTGGAGCAATATTCAAACGTGTTCAGAGATAAATATCCATTTATTTATTATTTAAACAGGTAAAAATATTTTCTTGTTCTCTTTTGCAGTTTTCTTCCCCCAAAGGTTAATTATGGTGGAAATGTTTCACATAATATCTTTTGCTCACATGTTGATTTCTCAGTTCAATGATGGACACAAACACCAGGACCTCCTTACATCTTGTTTTATTAGCAACAAAATAAAGCATCTGACAAACAACGATAATGTAAATACATAGTTAAATAAAATTGTATTAGTAGTAATGACATCACTACAATGCATTCTAGGTTTTTCTTCATATAACATTTTGAAGTGCAGTTCATATTGCAAGCTTTCAAATATTCCTAACCAATTGGTAGTAATGGTACAGTGATGCTTAATACTGCAATCATATACATGATCATTTCAACACTGTTTCTTTGGGCTTTGTTCATATAGGCTACACGCTGTAAGAGCAAATATTTAAACTTCATTTGATGAACAATTGATACAGTGCACAGGGTTACATACATGTTGTCAGTACAAAATTGGCAACACTAGTTTGAAAAGTTGAAGTGTATAATAACACTCCAAATAGTTTTTTTTTCTCTTTCATTGAGTAAAGGCTATTTGGTTCCTTTAATTAATTCACCTACAGTACTGTGAATGACCATAATATACCTTTAGTTAGAGGACAGTCAGGTCATTTGTCCTTTGTAATAATCTTACATAAAACATCTACAAGACAGTCAGTGAAGCCCTGTTTCTGTGGAGGACGTCATACACAAGCACCTCATGCTCACACAGGCATGTGGCATCTTCTACCTTATCGGCAGAATACTGCTTGCCTCCTACATTATAAGGGAACTTTGTGTCATGTTCATAAAAGATGCATCAAAATTAGAACTGCATATGAATTCATGATAACAGCTCAGTGGTTGACTGATACAATTGGAGCTTAGTATTATACATAGAAAACAGTACAAAATATCTTTTGTAGATTGTGATAAATGTCTTTCTATGTCCCCTAAAATACTTGAAATGCTTGATAAAATGCTATAACTACATAATAAATTCATGGTTTACAAAGGTAAATAGAGGAAGAAAGGGACGGGTAAAAACAAACTCAAACCAGATTTCTTTTGGCACCACACTTGCTGAGGGTTCACATTCAGGAGACGATTAAGTGAAGAGACAGACTAAACGCATGTAGTTTTTATTTTTCCTCCCACTAGCCGCCCACCCCTAGTTCCCCATACGTCCCCATAACTTGAAGCAAAAGCATTAGTGCTTATCCTCAGTTTTTTAATGTCTCAGTGGTTTCAACGTTGATACTCTACTAATAATGATTAGGCGACATAGGCTACTGCCTAGATATACTGTATACTGCACCTGGTTATGCAGGACACATTGGTCCTCTGTCATGTTTAAGAGCAGAACTGAACGGTGAACTTCAACAGACTTTGGTGGGCTATGTCCATCTCAGCCAGTCACACAAAAAGGCAGTGTATAAAAAAAGAGGACCGTAACAATCGATTGAGAGGTAGACCCTTTAACAGACCCTAATTCTGTGCATGCGGGTTGGTCGGAGGGAGAAGGATCAGAGGGCGTGGACTTGACACAGACAGGAAGTCAGCTGTTTGTGGGAGAGAGGCACAGTGGCATGGCGACGGGATCATAGACATGTAGTGTACTGTAGAACGCCTTCTATATGTCTATGGACGGGATCACAGCGCTGCCTCAGCACTCCTTCACCTGGATGTCAGCAACACCGTGCACCTGGGTGAGCTGCTTGCAGTCCAGCGCCGCCACCAGCTTCCTGGTCCCTGCCTGCGACGGAATGAAGTGCTCCGTCACCCTCACCGTGGCGTGACGACCCACATCACTAAGAAAAACGGGGAGAGAGAGAGAGAGAGAGAGAGAGAGAGAGAGAGAGAAAGAGAAAGAGACACAGAGTGAACATGAGCATATACCCATTTGGCCAGTAGTGGGGCGCTGTTGTATTCAGCAGACAAAAGAGCAGCCAAGTTCAACCTTCATCTCCTGGGGGTCTCTACCCGCCCAGAGTGAGCCGCCTGTCTGAGGCTCTTACCCGATGGTGATGGGGTGGAGGTCTCTCAGGCCCAGGCCCTCCACACGCAGGACCACGTTACGCAACGTGGACGGCAGAGGGTTGGTGAAGGTGATCTCAGCAGACATCTGTTTGCCCACCACACCCTCCCCCTCGGGCTGAAACACACACACACACACACACACACACATATAGAAACACACAAACATATACACACACACACATGAGCAGTCAAAGGAGGGAGGAAGCCCAGTATAGATGATCACTAAGATCCCATTAACAGGTGAATAACTAAAAATTGGTAATATTTTCAAAACCCCAAATTCATAATGTTCTGTGCATTCACTCATCATTTCATGTGACTCATTTCCTGAACCAACAACAATCTCCGAAGGGCGACGTCTAAAGTGCTGAGTGAACTACCCATTCTCACACCCAGTAGGCTGTGTAGGTAGGTGGCATGCTTCATGTTGATGTGTAGCCTACCTTAATGCTGATGTCAGGCGTGCGGAGGCGGAAGCTGGTCTGAGAAGCCAGCACCTGCTTGGTCTCAGCGACCCGACCCGACACGGTCAGCATGAGCGCTGCCTGGTCCACCAGCTGGTCCTGGTAATGCTGGTAGGGCAGCACCCAGTTGATAGTCTTCACTGCATGGGGGGGGGGTGTCAGGAGGAGATAGTGTGGGATTCAGAACAACAGGAAGCCTCTAACTTGCCTGAATTCATTCATTCATTCATTCATTCATTCATTTTAAGATGTTTTCATTGACAGACGTTTTCATTGACTGAGTCATTCGTTCAATTGTTCATTAAGACCATTGAAATAAGACAAAAAAAAAATTGTATGGAATGGTAATGACATTAAGCAGTCATCAGATCCCAAGCTACCTCACCTTCATTGGGCATGAGTTCCACAGGCAGCTTGTCCTTCTTCACGGTGCCCTTCAGCACGCCGGTGTAGTACATGACCGCCACCTGGCTGTGGAGGCTGGCGCTGCGGGGCTGCGAGCTCAGGTTGGTCACCACGATGGTGAGCTGCGCGTCGGCTCCCATGCGAGGACCCTCCCCTTCCAGCTTCACCTGCACACTCACGTCCTCCGCCATTGGTGACGAGTAGATGTGTGGCTTGGTGCCGTAGCGGCTTGCTGTCTCTACGGCGATACGCTCTTCTTCGGAATCTGGGGGGAGATCAGTCAAAACATTGCAAGTGATTAGATGAGCTGATTAGCTGAGTGATTCGCTACCTGTTCACCTAAAGGCCTGATACAGCAGGTGATGAGCATTCTCGTACAAAAACAGCTGCCATGCATCACGCAGGTGAGCACAACACATTGGTGCTGGGTGAGGTGAAGGGTTTCCTTATTATGTTGATACAGTTATTGTGAACGCCCCCATCCATCATGTTACGACAATCAAATTAGCAATACCCTTATTTCATCGTTATTTCCTCAAAGAACACAGCAATTTGTTAGGCTGTTGCTTTGGACGTGATATTATCTCTGATGTCGTTAGCTCAGCAGAGAGACAGTGATTCACTGCTCATGTCATCACTGTTTTCACTTCTGTAATGTTATCATAGCATGTGAGGACAGGTCAGGTTTTATTTATTCAACCGAGTCTTTTTTTCCCTCTCACACTATCTGACACAATGTAATTATCTTTCTTTTCACGCCTAGAATTTGAAGAACAAATCTTGCCCACAGCATCCACTATTAAATAACTTGTATGTGTGTCTGTGTGTGTGTCTGTGTGTTTCAAGTTAAAACAGGAATGTTATTGATAGTAAGTTTGATGAGCCCTACCCTCTGTGTGTCAATGGTGTGTGTGTGTATGTGTGTTGGTGCACGGTAGGAATGTCGTGGCAGGAGCGGCTGTGTTGTTGAGCCTTACCCTCTGCATGTTTGTACAGGTGGGTGATGTCCATGCGCTTGTCTGAGCCCACTGCTTTGGTGCTGATGAAGTGGCCCACTGCCTTCTTCTCGCTGTGGATCTGGCTGAAGGTTCCATCCAGGTTGCGCTGCCAGTAGATCTTATCACTGTTCACCTGAGGACACCAGCAAAAGAGGGGACATGACGTGTGAACTTGAAGCAAAGCCATTGTGGATTGTGGACTGACGGTTGTGTCAGGGGAATGTTATGACACTTCATAAACCTGAGACGTCAGGTCTATGAAGCAAATAAGGCAGTTCTGCAGTACTATGCTTTTGGATGCCTTATGCTTATTCTGGCTGTTTTCTGTCCAATCATTAATACAAGTGATCTGTGATGCTAACTGGTTGAAGATAGCTCATAAGATAATTCATAATTTGTATGAACCGAAAGCAAGTTGAATAGATGAATCTTTGGGCAAACTAGTCCTTTAATTGCAGGAGAAAAGGATCAGTTCCTGGTTACGGAAGCATGGGTGGTCTGGTTGAATTTAATTAAGAGTTAGCAAGATATACTGTAAACATTTTACAAGCGCTTTAAATAAAAACTACGAACCCCAGCTTTGAAGTCACCCAAATCATTCCCATTGCTTACACACTCTGCACCACAGAGTGCATGCTAGAAGACTCATGGAGAATAAGGTTCATGAGAACCTTCACTGATATGAGAAAGCTCCCGCGATGATGTCAGTCCTGGAGCAGTTCCTACGTTCTGACGGGCTGACTGACATCCAGTACCTGTCCAACAGGCATTACCATAACAGCCATCCACAGGCAGCCAGTGTTCTTCCAGACCAGCTCCCTAGACCGATTTTGTGCATGAATATGCAATGGCTGCCAAATATACTATTAGCAGGCATCTCAGGACATGCTCGAACTTTGCGGTACATAAAAAGGAGTGGCCCCGCATCCTTCATAAATCAGCCTCTTCCTTCAGTCAAAAAGCTCCATAGCCACATACCCTGAGCAAAGATGAAAGCTAACCATCATAGCAGAGCAACAGACAAGCACTGACTGGCTCTCATTGCCAAAGGTGCTCAGCAGCGACGGTGGTTACTGCGACTCTGAAGGGTCTCACCTCGGCGAAGACGAAAGGCGTGTCATGCTTGAGGTAAACCTGCCCGGTGCGGATGGCATTAACCGAGGCCGGGCCGCAGCGGAAGGTGCCCTGGCTGGTCTCCTGCGGGGTGGAGTCCACCGCCTGCCAGCCACCCATGCCAGGGGGCAGGTCAGGTCGTGCCATCCAGCAGTCGTTCCACACGTGGAAGTTCCTACCCAGAGAGAGAGAGAGTGAGAGAGAGAGAGAGAGAGAGAGAGAGAGATGGAGGGACATGCAGGGATGGGGAGGGAGAGAGGGATGGGGAGCGCCAGACAGAGAGAAGGGGAGAGAAAGAATAGAAGAATAAGGAGTGAAAGAGTTACAGAGGGAGAGAGGAGAGATTGAGGATGAAAGGGAGGGGAAAGACAGCAAGGATGTGAGAAAGACAAGCAGGGTCAAGAAGCGAAAGAAAGACAGAGAGGAGGAAAAAGAGAGACAAAATCACATAAGGAGCTCTTACTAGACTTGTCATCTATGACTGTATCCCATCGAATGGCTGTTGCTTCCAAAACACATTCCATTTAGTCGTGTCTACATCAGCACTCCAAGTGCATTAGGCTATTAGGCTAACCTTTACTAGCTGATGACATCTCTGAAGCCCTATTGGCCCAGGGTCTGTGGCCCCATACTGAGTACACAGGGTACTCTGAAACAGACTTGGGCCAGATGTGGTTCTGAATCGTGGCAGTGGAATGCCCGCTCCTGCATGAGGGAGTGGAACCTGAGGCAGAGGTGTGAACGGAGACTCACCACACTGAGTCAGAGTTGAGGTAGTCGATGGGCTCCAGGTTCTCATCGAAGTAAACATCGGTCGTCAGGGAGACATCGGTGTCGTGGGCGGACTGGAAGTTGGTTACACTGCGAGCAGGTATACCCAGACACCTGAGCACTATTGGGGAGAGAGGGAGAGAGGGAATTGGAGAAAAAGAGATGAGAAGAGGAAAGCTTGGGACACCAGGTTTACATGTGCTTTTTTTCACAAGCATTCAAGTCTGTGAGTCTCTAAGGGTGGATACTGACACTGGGCCACACCTATTTAATTTCATTCATTAGATGAAAGCTCATGCTTCCCCTTGACTTTCACCTTTAAACAAATTTTAAAAATGTGAAGCATAGTGCCCCAGTACAGTAAGTGCAAGCGTTTATGTAACAGCCGTGTGTATGGGGCACTGCAGGAGTGGAGTGAGGCCAGCTTAGGCATGCACGCCTCTGAAACGGAGCAGGGAGGTTGTGAGTGGAGCCGCCGTGTGGTATGGCAGGAATGTGGTCTGGATGGCCTCAACAGGAGGCCTATCTCTGAGCCCTGCCAGGGGTCTGGGGCTGAGGCTGGGGCTGGCTATTAATGTCCTCCAAGCACATACTGCAGATGACAGACTGGGTGAGGGGCACAGGGGCAAACAGGCACTCACATGAACACACACGCGCGCACACACACACACACACACACACACACACACAGACACAGACACACACACACACAGACACAGACACACGCACACATGCACACACACTCACACTCACACACTACATGTGCACCAATTACAGGCACAATCACACACACACGCATGCACCTGTTGTGGTGTCCCTAGAGAAAATCAATCGCTCGCTATTTTGAAAAGGCATTTCCGTCACACACACAGGCACATTCTCCAGTACACACACACACACATACACACAGACAGACAGACACACACACACACACACACACACACAAACACACACACACACATACAGTACAGAGTGAAACATACCAGTTGTTGTGACTCCAGAGAAGACCCAGCACTGGCCATACTTGACGGGCGTCCCTCCCCCTTGGTAGTACTTCCTCAGGATGTCCACACTGCCACTCCAGGCGGTGGGAGACGTTCCGCCCACGTAGTTCCCCGACCAGTTCCCCTCGAGAACGCCCAAGTCATCTGGAGAGTTAATCTGTGCCATGGAGAGTGGTTTGCGTAATGACTTAGTTGAGTAATTCCTCAGTTCATTGAATGAGTAATGCAAGATTTTCACGAATTACGAAACTAATATAATCACACACACACACATACCATCTTGTATGATTGTTTGGAAGATGGGAACTATTTCCTTTCTTTCCGATTCAAGATAGTCTTTATTACATTCTATTAGTATAAGAGAGTAAACTTCTTGTGACTTTTTCGAAAGGCTTTGGTTTGGTGTGACCTTATTAATCCAATAGATGATTTTGTATGATGGCCTCTCCAGTATGAGAGTGGCTCTAGATAACTATGAATGTGAACGCAATGTGATCGATGAGTCTCACCATAGCAGATATGACTCTGACCACATTTACAGGGTCTCCTCTGCCGGACGGCAGCACGTCACTCTTGTCCAGAATGTAGAGGCAGGCCTGCAGGATGTCCTTATCAAACTGATGAGGGAGGACAAGAAACAGGAGGAGTAGAAAAGAAAAAAAGTGTTACCAGATAGGGAGTGAGTGAGAAATTGGAATGTAGAAAATGATCTAGATTATACAGAACAGAATGACATTCTTTTTTTCAGACAAGTGCATTCTTCATTTTGCACCTGAGTCTGCAAGTTTGCCAGACTCCATCCATGGAGAGTCCTTCCTTCTTACCTGTCCGAAGTTCCAGGTGCGAGCGCCAATCTGTTTCTCCGTGCCGTAGTAGATCCTCCCCGTGTCGTTTAGCACATACTCGTTCTTCTCCTCGTCGTCGTCCATGAACACGGTGTCCTCTGGAGGAGGAGAGAGGTCGGAGAGGTCAGAGGAAGGGAAAACATTTCATCTGCATCATTCTTTCAGATTTCACTCTGTTCTCCGCTTGGAACACAATGTTCTTTTAGGACAGAGAGGAAGAGAGGCATTTTATCTTCTTCTTCTTCTTCTTCTTCTTCTTCTTCTTCTTCTTCTTCTTCTTCTTCTTCTTCTTCTTCACAAATTCTCAAAGCACTGGCCTCTCCCTTTCATGGTGCTTATGATCACCGTGTCCTCCATGTGGAGAAGGGTGAGGTAAAGGCATATAAAAAGTCATTTTGCCTTATTCAGCAAAGCCACTGGTTCCTATTTTTTCTCATGAGTCATATTCACTGTGAGTGATTCAAGGATAGAAAGAGGTTCAATTTCATTACTGTATATACTTCTTACCCTCGCTCTCTGGTGAGGCAGACTGTCATCATGGACAAAACCATTATGTTAGGCCATCCTTGAGTTCAAGATGACAAAATGCTGCAAAATATTTCATATGCCAATGGGAACCGTAGCAAAAATGTTTCAAAAAGTATGTTAGACATACTGTACGTACAGTATGCACTTCATAGCCTTCCACCCAGCCACTATATGCATGTGGTGATAAACTTTCATTGTATCCTTGTATCCTTGTACAGTACACACTCCTCCTACACACAGCTGGCCCATACGGCCCTCAACTCTGGACCAACATACTTCAAGTGGATCCCAAGAGGGGATGGGTGAGACCCCAGCCCTCACTGAGGGGTAATGGGAAATGGAGTTCCAGTGAGAACAAAGGAATAGCAAATGCCACCAAAAGGTCTCAAGGAGGGGGAATATAAAGTGGACTTGTACTATTTCTTTACATCAGGAGCTGTGACCTCTACCTCCATCGCAGGGACTGGGGGTGTGAGATATGAAAGGGGTACAGTATGTGGATCAGGGACAGGGCAGCCAGGTCAGGGTCAGCTATGTGGCCTGGGAAGCTGATACTCACTCTGTGTGCTTGGGTGGAGAAACAGCACAGTAGTGTAGTCCCACTGTAGTTACATCACCAGCCTGATAGAGCAGAGCAGAGTAGGGTGTGGTGTGTGTGGGGGTGCGTGTGTGTGTGTGTGTGTGTGTGTGTGTGTGTGAGGGAGAGAGAGGGAGAGACGCCCTGGTCTGTTTCTGTTTTACAGCTGTTTACTTTCCACACCGACACATGGCCGTGATTATCTCAAATCCAAGCCACAGACGGGAGAGGTAGACAGAGAGAGAGAGAGAGAGTGAGAGAGAGAGAGAAAAGACACAAAAAAGCGAGAGAGAAACAAAGACAGAAAAAAAGCGAGAAACAAAAAGAGAGGGGGCGAGAAAGGGTGGAGGAGAGAGGGAAGTAAAAGTA
>JASCQY010000080.1:13784011-13794632 GCA_030264315.1 Sardinella tawilis | reverse complement strand
GCTCAACCGTTTGGTAGAGGTGTGTAAATACAAAATGGGGGGGTCGACTGAAAAAAAAATTATGGATTTGTGTTATTAGAGCTCACTAGAGCTGAAAAAGCCCAAAAAATATTTTTTTCATAACTTTCTTGGAGGTGTGACCAACAAAGGGTTAAGAAAACAGCTTCATTACAGCCACGCTACTCAAATATGTAGCTAAACTACTGTAGTCCTGAAGCTACTGCCCAAAACTGATCTCTGGTTATCACCTAAAGTTCTGCGCTATCATCCTCTACATGGTAGCATTTGGTCTTGTCCTACACACACACACACAACTAAGGAGCATAACTGGACTGCAATGATCCATGCAAGTGAGTTCAAGATGCAGTCAAACGAATAGGTTCTAGAAGGAACATGCTTCTCATTATAGTGTGTGTATGTCCGTGTTCACCAGACCTAGATCAGTCTGATGAAATTCACCTTGCACAGCATGCACGCCTGCAACCCCCCCCCCCCCCCCCCCACACACACACACACACACATATATACACACACACACACGCATAGCAGGCTCTGTGGTCAGTGCTTAGTGCTTCAGCTGCACCTCAAAATAAAGAGAAGCAGGGGGCATGAAGAGGTCACCACACACGGCACCGCTAACCACACGCTGCCCTGCTAACCGCGCTCTGCACCACTCACCACACAGCACAGGGCATTATTCCTTAAAGCAGCAGAGAGCCACAAACACCTCCCTTCCTGCCTCCATTGTCCACATATTCATGAAGCGGAACCTCCACAGGCACTGGACATGAAAATGCACATCCGCAAAAAAGAAAAAATGCTCTCTCTGTTTCTCCCTCTCTCTCTCTCTCTCTCTCTCTCTCTTTTGACCCCTCCACATAAGTATAAACACACAGGAGTAGAAAACACTTAGCTCACTTATTATTTAGCACTTTCAGGGATGTGATTCACAAAGAATGAAAAAGCAGGAAAATGTAGTGCATGGCGCGACCTGGCAACGGGGGGGGGATCATTTCAGGAAATGGACAGGACAGGAAATGATTTTCAAGATGAATGCTCATCTATTGGAGATAGCAGTTGAACCTTTCACTTTCCGCTGTTGTCCCCGAACACCACAGGCTTTGTGAAATAAGTGCGGTGACATCTGAGCTGTTTGGTGCCTCCCAGGCACACACACACGCACACACACGCACACACACACACACACACACACTGCCTGTGACTCTTGTGATGTCAGAGGGAAGGAATTTCCATTAGAGGCCGGCAAGAAGCCACAGCTGATTTTCAGGAACTCATCAACGGCAAAGCCTCTTTTGACATAAAACAACGCTTTTGTTTTTGCACCTGTTTAACTCCTCTCTGCTGGCTGGGTCCCTTGCATGCCATTGTTCAGCTACACCCTTCTTAAGACTCTCCCCTCAATCCGATCTCCACCCCCCCCCCTCCCCCTCACCACCACCACCACTTTTTCCCTGTTTCTCTGCTTTCTCCACCCAAGCCCAAGGTCAGCATGTCTTCCTGACATACAGGGGATGTGGGGTGGGGTTGTGGACGGTGAATTATTATTTCTTCTAAGCAGCTGCTGCAAGTCTGTTATGGTCGTTATCAGTGATATTAGTACCAGCATGTGAGCTCACACCCTCACACAGACACACACACACACACACATACGCACACACAGACACACACACACACACACACACACACAAAGACACACACACAAAGACACACACACACACAAACGCACATTTGTACGCACACACATTTACGTACACACATTCACCCTTTCCCTCCCTCGCATTTGGAGGATCTGCAATGATTTGTGCAATCAGACCAACAGTCCTCGTAAAGTGTCAGAGCAACAGATAAACGATAAGCTCCAGCTGAGATAAAGCTGGAGTGAGCACCAATGGTATGCCAGAGGAATGCGTCTGTCCTGTCTTTGCTGTGTGGCATATTTGTATACAAGCATGGGAAGCCTCAGCATTGACAAATAATGCTGTTCTCAGAGAACCCTGGGCGAAAAGCTTCAGATGCATGCAGTATCTGTTTATATAGCCTACACTGTAAAAAATGATTTGTAATGATTACTTGAAAAATGTGTGGAAACTCGTTGCCTCGAATAAGGTAAGTAAAGATTACTCCTCTCTTTCAATATATCTTTACCATAACATACTTAACTTGTTTGAGGCAAGAAGTTTCCACACATTTTCAAGTAAGCATTGCAAATCCTTTTTTACAGTGTAGTGTGCAAAACTGTGGTTTAAAAGAGGCCTGACCTGTCTTGAGCTCCAGGTGCAGTTTGTCTGTGTTTTCACTGAAGGGTCGTGAGAGGTCGAGCTCCAACTGAAAGGTCTGGCCGCGGCGCACAATCAGGTCGTCTCCATGGTACTTGTCTGTGTAATGCTCCTTGCGGTTCTGGCCACACTTGGAGCCGAGCAGGTCCACGGATCGGACCGCCAGCTGCAGCTCTGATGGGCAAATAGAGCATGAGAGACAGAGAGAGAGAGAGAGAGAGAGAGACAGAGAGAGAGAGAGAGAGAAAGACAGAGACAGAGAAAGGCAGAGAGATTGCTGATTTCTCACTGGACTGAGACTAAGCCAATTCTACATAAACACACTTAGAAGGGACAGGGCGATATCAAATACAGAGTTTACTAAATAGTTGCAACAGAGTGTCCCTGAGTGTTGTTGTCTCTGAATGGCAATGAGTATTACATAATGTAGGTATTATTAAGTATTAGCTCAGGGCATTGGTGCAAACATGCAAAACAATATTTGTGTGTAGGAGATCAGTGTATGGGGACTAAGACTAAGACTATTATTAAGTATTAGCTCAGGGCATTGGTGCAAACATGCAAAACAATATTTGTGTGTAGGAGATCAGTGTATGGGGAAGTGCTTTACAGTAGACAGATACGGAGAGATATTATACAGCCCGACAGTTGGGCCGGGCGTACCCTCGAGCTCCTTGTCACCAGTTTGGGGCTGTGCCGGTTCGGGCGGCGGTGCCGGCTTCTCCTCCTCCTTGCTGTCTACCGCGTTGCTCTCGCCCGGCGTGACTTCGTACGAGCTGCTCTTCTGGCGGCAGCAGCACGGGCACATCCTCCGCAGCCATCGGCGACAGCCTCCCTCCTCCGGCTCCTTGTCCTTCATCACTTTCTCTTCCTCGGGGGCAGCATCCCCGTTGCTAAGGGTGACGCCGGGGAAACGCCCCACACCTGATGCGTTGCGAGCTGGTCCAGGCATCCTGGAGGAGAAGAAGAAGAAGAAGGAGCACAATGGGGGGAATTACTTGAACACATGTGGCAACCCCCAGGCAAGGCAGTCGGCTGGTAAGACAAACGGCTTTGCTGTGAAGAAGGCCCTGGGGGGATGGCAAGGGTTAACTCCTGCGGCCCTTCATGCATCTGTTTCACATCCAGCCTCCTCCATAATACGGCCTGGCCTTTTCTCTTTCACCCTTCCTTCTCTTCCTCTCCCTCTCTCTCCTTCCCTTTTTTTACTCCGCCCCTTCTTCTTTTACGAGGGCTTGATCATTTGCGCTTGTTTTCTTTCAGACTTTTCCCACAATTACCGCATTCCGGACTTTCGCTCAACGGCGCTCCACTCCGCCTCTCCCACAGCTCAGCTCACCCCTGCACCGGGATCTAGACTCCTCAGTAGAGGTTAAACTAACTTCCACGTACAAAACAGTGCCTCACACTCTCAACACTCACCAGGAACACACACGCACACGCACACACACACACACACACACACACACACACACACATACACACACACAAACACTAGGCCACTTACAAAAACAAAAAACACACAAATAATATCCCACACAGAAGCCAAGACCACACCTTCACACTTTCTCCGTTTTCTGAGTTCTCCTGTGCACTATGCTGTGTTTTTTCAGCCAGCTACAACTGCCTCCAGTATGTCATAATTATGGGGACGATGACTGAACTTGTCCATGCGTATGATCTTGTCTCTGCTGACATCCTTAAAGACAATCCTACTGCACAGATGCCCTAGGTTTAATCTTCTGATTGCTATTATAGTTACAGATAACTTTACCAAAGGGGAGTTTATTTGCTGTTTGTGTTGTTCTTTGTGGTAAATAATTCAGTGTGAGCAATGATTGATAGCGAGTGTGGAGTATTTGCTTCAATGTCTATTTATGGTAAGTTGCTATGGCCTTTATTAGATCTCTGAATAAAGCATATCTGATACAAACCACATTGTGGTAACAGACAGTGTTGCATGTCTGTCACTTGCCAAAGAGGATGTCCACATATTAGAGATAAAGGCCTCATTTGAGTCCACCACAGAGTCAGTATGTTAAAAGTTCAGCAGTGACATCAGAGTTCATGTGTGTAATTGCATGAACATGTGGATGTGGGTCAGTCTGTATGTGTGTGTGTGTGTGTGTTTGTGTGTGTGTTTGTGTGTGTGTGTGTGTGTGTGTGTGTGTGTTTTACACATCTTACATTTGTGTGATAAAGCACAGGTTTCACTCCTCTACCCATTCAGAATGAATAGGACACCCCATCAATTTTCTCTTTACTCTTCCTGCACATTTATCTCATGTTTGTTACAGATGAAAGAATAGAAAAAGAAAAGAAAAATCACTCAAACAGGCTGCTCCCACCGGGGCTCAGAGGTTTTCAATGAGTCCCTTGAAACACTCGATGCCAAGCTGAGATGTGAGCTGCAGCTCAGCACGTATTCATACCCAGCATAGTTAAGCAATCTGGTGACAGGGCCTTTACCACTGTCAGCTAACTCATTGTCATGGCTCTCTCTCTCACTCGCTAGCATGATGTCCCAGCACAAGTAACAACTCAACATTCAAACTTGCATTTTCTATGGAGACACTGTTGCTGGACCAAACATATGGCTTGGCAGGAATCCTGGCAGTAAATTCTGCATAGCTTACGTAAACGAAACCACACTAACTTTAACAGCAATTACATCCATATGCATTCCTCTAGCCCTAAACACAGGACAGCACATAAATGCAGACCCAACGCTTGTGGTTCTGAACCCCACAAATGTCTACCATCCAACATGATACAATTAGCTACACTCGTCACACAATAACATTAGGCTCACTTTAATTAAAAGACGATGGATACTGCCATGTCAGCAAAGATTCTCACTATTTCCACACTGACCAAATAACAGAATCATTTAGCTGGTGTTGATACATTGAGAGATGGGAAAATGAGAGAACAGAGAGGAGAGCTTACTTTAAGTAAACTTGTGGGAGACAAGATGACTAAATCAGACGCTGACTAATTTTGGGCAAAGGCTTTTGATCTAATCCTCATCACCTGTGTGTTGAGCAATCAAAAGGAGGCATGACATAGACACGGGTGAATACGACGGCGCTTGCAACACTTTCTCTGACAAAGCCCTTAAACTACGTCATACATCAGTAATGACCTCAGTTGAATCTTGTGAATCACATAGCAACATGTAAAGCCCATAAACCAAAATATTGCATCTCTCTCCCACTCTGCCCGTCTGTCTGTCTGTCTGTCTGTCGGTTTGTCAGCCTGACTGTACTCATTGGCTCTTCAGCTTATGTTGGCAGTGAGCCGCCTTTATCAGCACTCATTGACTCTTCAGCTTGCGATGGCAGTGGGCCGCCTGGCCTTACAGCTGAATGCATGCAAGCCTGACTCTGGCTGCGGAAATAAGCTGCGCATACCCCAAGGCTGCTCCTCGCCAGCACAAATAGCCCTGGGAGACACGGGGCACGGAGCTTAAGGCTCAGCCTGGCCTGGATGCTTCACAGATCAACACTGGATCCAGACACTGGCAGCACTGGCACCATAGTGGCTGTCTGAAGATAATACTAGAATATCAAAACATTTACCTATCAAACTGTGTAGCATTATCCATCCATCAAACACCAAAGGAATATTTGCCCTCATAGCTGTGTATGAGAGTGAGAAAGAGACAGAGAGAGAGAGACCAAGAAAGAAAGAAAGAGAGAGAGAGCAAGACAGAGAGAGAGAGAGTGTTATGTTACATAAGGGGCACCTTAATCGAGTAATGTGTAGCATGCAGTCAACACACACACACACACACACACACACACACACACACACTGAGAAGTCTAGGATGGTTGAGAGAATGTGCCAGGGTCACGGGGTCAAGACTGGAGCAGAGCCACATGATGCTGATTGACCGATTAACTAGAACATGTGAAATAGCCAGCACAGACAAATGGACATTGGGACCCTCCCTGGAACATGTTCACAATAGCCTTGCCAACCATAACCACAGAAGAACCTGAATGCTGCAATGGATACAGAAATCTAATTTGTTAGCCTATCTAATGCAATGCGATTTTGCTAATTTATTGCAGTTTTTGCTTATTGCATACTTGCTTATGCAGTAGTTAGGTTGTATGGCGCAGAATGTAAAATTCATGTCAGCAACTTTTCACAACAATGTCTTAACTAAGTAAAAAAACTGGGACGCCCTATATGATGAAGAAGGGAATGTTAATCTCGCCGTTGCTTTTCTGCGACATACAAGCATTTTCAAGCAACCAAGCGCGAGTTTCTGGAGAAGATAGTGTTCACGCGCAGCGCTGTGGGAAGGGCTGAGACACGTGTTGCGCATAGTCGGTTTTAGAACGGTATCCAAAATATTCCTGTTTAATACAATACTCCCTCACCATACGGCAGGTACACTCTTGCTCACAGCTGGGAACGATTGTACAGGTCACAAACACACACGGCCACACACCACTACAACTCCCACTCACAAACACACTACCAGACATCGTGCGCACCCATACCCATGCCATCCCCAGACGGTTACCCAAACCCGGTAACAGTAACCCGTTATCCTGGCACAGGACAGCGTGTAATGGTATTTGCAATGATGCTTGCTTGCATGAGGCTCTGCACAATGCATATACCAATGAACTACACAATTTAAGTCATTCTTAAATAAGTTTTTAATTGGTTGCTTTAAAAGACTTCTTGAATTGTTTTAGCACCAATTTCTACATGATGAATTTGTTAACCAGTTGGCTGCCAACGAAAGGAAACTTTTCATAGTTCACAAAACAGCAATAAACCTACGCATTTAGTGGGCTAATGCCAACAGGAGAAAATATTGTAGGGCAAGATACTAGCCTAGTGATTGTTTTGCTCACAAGAAAGACTTGTAAGAAAGAAGACTAGCTTTCTCGTTAAAATAGCGTATGGTGGGGCAGGGGACGCTCAGTAAGGAACAGACTAGAATAGTATTAAAAGTTGTAGGCGAGCCCCGACGATATAGCGAACTTACATGTAAGAAAGGAAAGGAACTTAGAAAGGAAAAGGTTTCTTACTTTATGTTGTAGCTAGTTCCGGATGTGTTGTTATTATAGCCTACTTCTAACTCCAGTAATAACGTTTCTCTCACTTTACTTTCACAGCCGTGGTGCTGAAATCGAACTGAGTATCAAGATATGGAAGTACCATGCCCCTTTTAACAGCCGGCCCACCCCACTCCACTCCACTCCACTCCACTCCACCCCTCCCCTCACCACACCACCAAATAGGCTTGGTCATAAAATAGCATTTTCACCGTAAAGAATTGTATGTTCACTCAGAATAATGTTCGCTCAGTAGCTCAGCTACTGGGCGTGGTAACCTACGTGCTGGAGACATATCTTCTTGACATAGCCTCGGTTATTTGAAATATGTCCAGTAACTGCATATACTGTATACACGAGTAGAATTCAGCCTAATTTAATTCTTTGTTTTGAACAAAAAGAGACAATTAGAGGAGGTAGGTCGAAATGAAGATGGGATGAACACAAGTTGTAATATATCTATAATCACATGGTCTCATGCTCATGTTTGGGTGCGCTTCAGAAAACAGCTTAAAGTGTAAGGAAATACACATGCTCATTTGTTGAACTCAGAAACCACAACTGTTCTTTCATCCTGGGGCCATGGACCATTCACATTTCACAAGACTTGCCTGGAACAGCCTTTGCCCTACACGGGAGTGAGTAAGTGAGGTGAACCCTGCATCACGCCTCTTTCATCTGCCGCGTCATCAGCTGCTTAAAACGAAGGAAGCAAAGGACTAGTAATAGTAAACGCCTTTGTACAAATCCCTTCACAGGGATGTATCCTGTTAGTTTCCATAGCGTCATTTTGTGCCTGAGGCAATTCAGTGATAGCCTACATGTCTTTAGTACATATTCATTCGATCAATTATGTTTATTTAGTGTGATGTCCATTGTTGTTGTTATTATTATTATTATTATTATTATTATTATTATTATTATTATTATTATTATTATTATTATTATTATTATTATTATTATCACTATCATATCATTATTACTATCATCATCCATTTTTTTTGACCATAAATGATTCCCTCGAGAACCAACAGTAAGAAGTTTGATATAGCCTAAGTTAACAATAATTACCATAGCCAAGGAAGTTATGTTTTTGGTTGCATTTGTTTGCATGTTTGTTTGTTTGTCATGTCTGTCTGTCTGTCTGTCTGTCTGATTAGCAAGATAACTCGAAAAGTACACGGACTTGGATGAAACTTTCTGGCAACATGGGTATTAGGTCAAGGAACAGATGATTACATTTTGGTGGTGAGCTGTCACACCGTCTGGAATTTGTATTGGGTCAATGACCCATATCACCTTGGCGATGGTCTGCACTCTCAGAGTACTGTTATAGTATGATATTATTATATTGATACTAAGAGGGTATATCAGCAAAAAGCAGAACTATGGAATTAAAAATTGGGAACTTGTGACCACACTGCATGAGTGATTTGTCTTTTTCCTCAGGGCAATAATTTGCACAACAGCCTCCTCCAAGGAACAGATGCTTCATGCAGGAAATCAGTCAAGAAACACACACTCACTCATCCAGTGAATATTGGGGAATGATCAGCAATGCAAATACTCTAATCTGTTTGGAAAAATGTTTAATAATTAGGTCTAGGCTTCTAAGGTTCATGGGCATTGGTTTTTTTTCACTTAATCAGATAAGATGGTGTCTGTGGAATTCTCAAAAATTTCTTCCTGACTTGCCAGAGGAAGCAGACTTTTCATTGGAATATAATTATGGTGGCAAATAACACATCACATATGGTCTGGTCCTTCAACATACAAGCTTGATGATACATTTTTAAAAAATGAATGAACGAATAAAGGCAGCATTCATCAGTCCAGATACAAATCAGGAAAGGGGCTTTTAATTACAGTGACCAGTGACTCAGACACATGTTTTCTCCTATGGCTGGTTCCTTTCTTCCCTCTGAAATAGAAGAGGAGGGCCCCCTAGTGATAAGCTCATATACTGCACCCTTTTTAAACAGCAAACATCAAAAGTCAGCAGTTGACAGATGCCATTTTTCCTTTGGCCTGTTTTCATGAGTTGGACACCCATTGCACATTTGCTGAATACAAGGGCAGGGGCAGTAAACAAAGTTGATTTAGTAGCCTGAATTTAAGAGCAGGGTTTTGTTTGTTTTTGTCTGTTTACGTGGAATGTCAACAGAACTGACATCATGCAGGATCTCATAGTTCACCTTTAATGCTCTAAAACTACACCTTCTATATCCATTTTGTATATGTTCTTGAAATTCCCTGTGTGCTTCTTCTCATCAGGTAGGCTATGGGAAGTACAGTGATAAGCAAATGTGCAACGATATTTCAGATCTTGTGAGCTGTCTGAAAGACAGTACTGTATGTTGTAATGTATTCAACATATTTTGGACCCCCAGAAATCTTTCAATTCTTTTGTGTAAGGGACTGAATCATAGTGTGTTTTGTTCAGAAGTATACAAAATGCTACTGAATTATACATTTATTTTATTTTACTTCATATTTATTACACATTCAGCATTTTCACTCACATATACTTATAATAAATCATTGAGGGAAGTTGTGGACTAGTGATTAGTAAGTCTGAGTTGCAGCCACAAGGTCACAGGTTCAATTACTTGAACCGCCAAGTAAGAATATTGACCATAATGTTACCTGGCAATGTAGCCTGGGAATACCAGAATACCCATGCTGCCTTGCACGCTTGTTCCAAACTACACGGCAGCCTGAAGACCATGGCCGAAATTTTCACATGAATTTGGGAACCAAACACAGACTGGGGAGAGACGGCAAGACGATGCACAAACTTTTGGACAAACGGAACCTGAAGTCCCCTACGAGAAAATATATAGGTGGTCACCAGACTAAATCTCACTTGAGATTTAGGCTGGTGTTAGCCAGGCTACTGGCAATGCTCAATATATTCCATAAATATTACAGGAGAGTAGGCCTAGTGATAAATTGTGAAGTTATTAACTGACAGTCTCACACGAGGGAAGTCATGTGGAACTTGTACACCCTATATTTACATATAGTATTTTGAAACACATTTCACCCTATTTCAAAATATAATCTGACATAAGCAGAGATGTATAGTAACTAGGCTACGTAGAACTACTTAAGTACTGTACTTAAGTACTAAAATGCAGTATCTGTACTTTATTGGAGTATTATTTTTTTTCTCCTACTTCTACTTTTACTTCACTCCATATTTTTGATGAATTTAATACTTTTACTCCAATACATTTTTCA
>JASCQY010000080.1:13761663-13783911 GCA_030264315.1 Sardinella tawilis | reverse complement strand
CTTTATTCAGGGAAACTTGACTGAGCTAAAAGCTCTTTTACAGCAATGCCCTGATCACAATATTAATATTCATACATCTAGCCAAAAAAAAAAAAGAAAACAGAGAAAAATAAACTTATCAAAAACTTATCAAAACAAAAAGAAACTTAAACTTACATAAATGAATCCTAATTGATAGTTAGGTATGTGATTGCTTCTATGAATTTCACATGAGGGCCAGAAGCTGAATATTAAAATAAACATGCACAGTTTCTATATGTTCTATATAATATAACACGTTTTATATGTATTTCTTTATATGAAACATATTAAACTCACAGGCACATTTGCAGCACTATGATACGTGCAGGGTTTAGAAATGTGTTTGTGTTGTGTGTTTATGTGTTGTTCAGGTGTCCTTAGGAGGTGTGGACCTCACCGTAAGAGTCCTCACCACGGGCTACTGGCCCACGCAGTCAGCCACACCCAAGTGCAACATCCCCCACTCCCCCAGACATGCCTTTGAAGTCTTCAGAAGGTAGAGCTGTACAGTTTAACATATCTGGAATAAACACCTCTTCATATAAATGCCATCAGAAATACGCACACACAGACACGCACACACAGACACGCACGCACACACACAGACACGCGCGCGCACACACACACACACACACACACACACACACACAGACACACACATGCTCCTGCTCGTCTAACTGTGTGCATTCTTCCCTTAGGTTCTACTTAGCCAAACACAGCGGTAGGCAGCTAACCCTACAGCACCATATGGGATCAGCAGACCTCAACGCCACCTTCTACGGCACTATCAGAAAGGTGTGTGTAAACATAATCTCTCGCACACATACACACACGCACACACAAACACACACATATGCACACACACCATAGACACAAACAAACACACACACACACACACCAAAGACACTTGCTTGCCATTGACTGAATTCCAGTGTCCCTCCTAAGCCCTAAACCCTCAAAGACCTGGCATGAATCAACCAATCATGAGGCCTTTGAGGTTTTAGGACTTAGGGCTTAGTGGGGACGTCAGGGCGTTATTACAACTACCTGTGGGTTAACTAACCAAGGTTTGTCACTTCACCACCTTCTTTGAACACCCTCCAGGATTCAGCCATTGTTTGTGTTGACACACACAGGCACATTCATATGCATACACACAAACACACACACTTCAACATGAGGCAAGGATCACACACATCAGGCACTAAAACGCACTCTTCAACATGAGACAGGGATCACACACATCCGTGTGGCTTCACGTGTTCTTTTGCTGTGCACCGGACAGGAGGACGGCTCAGAGGTGGGAGTAGGCGGAGCCCAGGTGACGGGATCAAACACACGCAAGCACATCCTCCAGGTGTCCACCTTCCAGATGACCATACTCATGCTCTTCAACAACCGAGACAAGTTTACTTTCGAGGTATTGTCCTCTGCACCACCACCACCACCACCACCCACCCAGCACACTTCAACTTCACTTCACCCAGCTCAATCAGTCAGTTGGTGGACCTGTTGATCCCGCACAGGTCTGAGCGCAGGAGTGAATCATCGCTCGACAGGGGTTACACATGCAGTATTGTTCTTGCTTGTTCCACTGCCCATGCCTATATGTGTCATTCATTTAATGTTAAATGCTTTATCTAATCCAGGTAGTATGGAAACATAACATACAGTACATGTCATCCTCTACAGCAGGGGTTTCAAACTCTTTATTTATTTGTTTGTTTGTTTGTTTGTTTGTTTATTTTATTAATGGTAGTAAGTTTTTCCTCAGAGGGCCACCATACCACGACAAAAGCTCATACGAGCTTAGTCTGGCCAATCTCATGTACGAATCACCTTCTGACAGGCAGAATTAAATGTAAACTTGTTAAGCCCTCCTTCTTCACTCTGGAGTGAAAGCTTGCTTCTCATTGGTGCCTGAAATTCTGGGACAGGAAATGCAGTAAATAGGCTGCTTGGCCAACTGATTCGATCGCGAAATTTTGTGCAGCGTCGTAGGAAGTATGGGCGAGCCCAGGCTAATGAATTTGGCTTCCTTTCCTGTTGGTAAGCATGATGCCCCATAGAGTCAGTGTGCATGTGGAACTGCAAGTAGACTAGTGTGACGTGAAAATATGATCAAAAAGATATGTTAAAACTATTTTCAAACAGGCCACATAATTACATATTTTTTTTTTTTCAAGCTTTTTGAATCGGCCCACATCTGGTCCCCAGGCCTAATGTTTGACACCCCTGCTCTACAGTACTTTGCCAAGGCCTGGCTCCAATATGTATTTAGTTTCTGCACGTGCATAAGAGCTGATGGAGAACAAATGTATGTGGTGCAATATGTAATAACCCTGAGTGTTGTAATGGGTTGGAATGACTGAGCCCCTGAAGAGTGTGTGGTTGCCCCACTGCGTGTACAGGAGATCGGCCAGGAGACGGACATCCCAGAGCGGGAGCTGGTACGGGCGCTGCAGTCTCTGGCCTGCGGGAAGCCCACGCAGCGAGTGCTTACCAAGGAGCCCAAGTCCAAAGAGATCGAGAACGGCCACGTGTTTACAGTCAACGACCAGTTCACCTCCAAACTGCACAGAGTAAAAATCCAGACAGGTGAGAAGCCAGTGAGCACAGCAGGCGAACACCAGCTCTGGTTAATACTGATGATAATATGACTGTTCCTGCTAAAGGTAATTAATACCTGTCACTATGATGTGGAACACATTCATGGGACTAATGCATTATAAGTAGGGGTGGGAATCGAAAGTCGGGCATATGGTCAGTGTTTCAATCTAATCTACTAGAATCGTATGCATCTGACTTTATCAATTCCTCATATCAATGGTTTCTTAGATCATGGACAGTTGGTATTTTCTGTAGACGACTCAGTTTGGTTCACATCATTCTGAATTGAAGCTATTATGACCACCGTAGTAACAAAGGGTTAGGGTTAGGGTTATAGGTTTATGTGTTGATACTGAAAACCTGTGTGGGACAGCTTTCTCTACTGGTGAGTCAGAGGCCTCTAGGCAGACACTAAGTGTGTGCATCAGGAGGAGAAGCAGAAGGCCGATCCAAAGTGATGTGGTCATATTAATTTTTCTAGCACTCACTCTGCAGGTGATTCACAGTTCAAATAAAAATGATCTGGTAGGTTCTTTGATAGTAGTAACCTGGCTGTTGAAGAAACCCTCTTTGTAAGTGATGCACAGTAAAAATAAGCACTATCTGGTAGGTTATTTGGTAGTAGTAAATCTAACTGTTGAAAAGACCCTATGCAGGTGATTTACAGTGGGGATAGAACTACAGTGTATCTGTAAAAACCTATCACTATTGATAAGACCCCCTGTACTGATCTTTTTACTGTATCTGTACTATGTTGGCATGGCATTCTTTTGCCTCATTTTATCTTTTTATTTTAATTTAATTTAATTTTCTGTAATTTTATTTCCTATTTCTTACTGTTCTCTGCATTTATACTTGTTAAGCACGTTGAACTGCCTCGTGTATGAAATGTGCTCTATAAATAAAATGGCCTTGCCTTGCTTTATTATATGGAATTAGGAAAAGAATTGATAAAGAATCGTAGCGGTAAGCAGGATCGACAATCAGATCAATGTTGATACAATCCTATGGTCCTGAACAGAAGGCCCTGTAACTGACAGCGTTGTATCTGTTTGTTGAGTCTTGACCATCTTCATGTTTCCGGATGCTGGTGGTCTCGAACAGATGCTCCTGTGCTGTGTATTTTTCTGTGTACTGTTCGTCATGTCCGTAATCTGTCTCTCCGCCTGGCTCCAGTTGCGGCTAAGCAAGGAGAGTCGGACCCTGAGCGGAAGGAGACGCGGCAGAAGGTGGATGACGACAGGAAGCACGAAATCGAGGCAGCTATCGTCCGCATCATGAAGTCCCGCAAGAAGATGCAGCACAATGTTCTAGTAGCAGAGGTGAGCTGATACACAGCTGTATAACAAACACACACACACACACACACAGCTAGGAGTATAACAATGATTTTATTGGGTAGAATTAACAAATTCAATTAGAATCAGTTCCTGTTAATTGTTGTCTGCGCTTGTTTTGTCTCCCTCACATTTTGCCCATCCTCCCTCTGCAGGTCACACAGCAGCTGAGAGCACGTTTCCTCCCCAGTCCTGTGGTCATTAAGAAGCGCATCGAAGGACTTATCGAGAGGGAATACTTGGCACGGACGCCTGAGGATCGTAAAGTGTACACCTACGTAGCGTAGGGTGCACTGGACACCAGGGAGTGGGTGGGCTCAGAAGGAATGAACTGTGAAAAAGGGGGGAGGGGAAAAAAAGACAAAGAGAAAGAAAAAAATCTGGACTGTTCTTCGCATGGACTGGAAAGATTCTTAGAAATGTGAAGACTGCAGGGAAGCAATTCTGCCTCCCTCGTTAAACACAACACTAATCCATAAAGTCTGACAGTAAACAGAATCAGCACACAGAAAAATAAACAACCCATTAGGTGTCGTAAGTTACTTTGCAATCAGGCAACCCTACTTCCTGAGATTCCACGTGGGTGGATGCAGCTTCAAGCTTTTCACTGTTTTATCCCTATAGAGATCAACTTATAAGAAGAATCCCATGGCAAAAATGTGAATGCACATTTTTTTGTTTTGTTTTGTTTTCAATACTGTACAAAAAATACAAAGAAAATTAATTATTAAAAAAAACAAAGGAGCAAATGTGGACTGCTTTCACAAATTAAAAAAATTAAACAAACTTAGGAAAACAAAGGTAACATTGAATTGTTGTATGTGCTGAAAACTGGGCTTAAGTTGTCCTGCATTTTTAATTGGTATGGTGACCGCATTAGCTGCACTGTCTTCACAATGTGTTGGGTTTTCTGCAGCCAAATTTCACTGATGTATGAATGTATTTCTATCTTCCTCCAGAAGGGGGCAAACTGTATCATTATGCCTTTGGAGGTTTCACTTGGAATGCAGGGAACAAGGTTTGGGGTATGCTGAGTTACTCTAAATGTCTAAGATTCTTCATTTAATTACAAGATTGGAGCCAACTACATGCTTGTATAGATTTTTGTAGACATTTTTGTAGTCATTTTTTTCAGTAAGTATTTCATAATTATTAAATTGGCATAGAGGATTCTAAAAATGTTAACACATTTTAACCTCTTGCATTGATTTAAGGAGGCCAGTCTTAGCCCTATCCTTACCAATAATTACTGTATGTACACACTGCGCTTGTATGTGTTGAATAGCTTAGTGTATTTAAAGGAAATTGCATCATGAAGCTATTTTACAGTATTTTGGACAATGGAAACTGTGTGTGTGAATAAGGTTGTCAGAAAAAAAGGCACAAAGTGCCTGCCGTGTTCAAATATGCACCAAAAACTGTCAGGAACCCCAGTTTATTGGTCCTGTTAGATTAGACATGATGACAAGATTCTGCAGTGTACTCTCCAGTAATTGCAGTACTGTAAATTGCCAGAGTAACTGGCTGCTGTGTACAGAGAATGATGTGCACTTGCGTGCAATTATGTGCCAGAGGATTGGTGGGGCGAGAGTCTGCTTGATGCAGAGCATGAGCACAGATGCAGCTGAACAGACAGCTACTGACAAGTTTATATTGAGAATGGAATTATACCACTATGTTTGCATTTGCACTTTTATGACACAGAATCCTCTCCATACAGGTGAGTAATAGTTTACGGATATTTTATTTAAATTCTATTTTATTTCTTTTAGTACAGGCTTCATTTTAAACAATGGGATGTTCAGCCATCAGTCATGTCCAGACATCAGTCACTAATTTGTTTACTCTCTCAGTGCAATCATACAGTGTAACCTACGGAATAACTGTGGCCAATCCATTGGTACCTCCTATGGCCTTGATCTGAACTGTGGTAGTTATCCTGGCCTTGGTCTGGTAGTATTCCATGCAGGTAAGTTATTAAGTGCCATAGATGGCCATATATCTGAGCCTTATAAAGCCTTTTTGATACAGTCCTGTGGATCCTCGGAGATGTCCACCACAGGGCTGTTGAGCTGGGAGCGCCCGGTGCTGGGCTGAGCCCTCTTGGCGAGGGCCTCCAGACGCACCATGAGGGCTCGGGCTTTCTCCCGGGAGTAATGAGTCCAGGCCAGGGGCAGGTGCACAGGGACCATCTTCCTGTCTGCAGCCACAGAGACGCAAGGTAAAAATGGTGACGGCGACAGTATTGTCATTGACTACATTGTGAATCACTTTGCCTTTAGTGTATTAGCAGTTCCCTAGAAACAGTAATATTTGAAAACGGATATTACACTATTACTAAACTTGGTTTTTCATGAAGAGTTAGGAGGACACGTAAAGCAGTAAACATTCTAGATTGGATTATATTGTAATGTAAAAATTATAGATATAGATTACAAAGGCTCTTAGTGTTAGTATGTCTGAGAAACAGCTTTGCCCAATACTCGGAGCAATGGCCTGCCAGACCAGACCCACCCTGGAAGAACTTTCCGCTCGGTGTCCGAGTTGCTGCTGGGGAAATGGCAAGCCAGACGACCGTGTCTGCACCCTGCTCAGGGCTCCGCAGCCGACGACGCAGCCTCTCGTAGAAGTCAGACATTGCCTTGGCAACCGCTGCCCAAACAAAGCCCAATCAACCAATCAGAGCTAATCTAGAGTCATTCATAATATGTGATACCATACAGAGGCACGTAACCGACTCAAGTTTAGAAGTCTGTAGCATATTTTGATGACATCCACACTGATGATTCGGCACACTTACTGTAATATATTTTTGATGAAAGTCATGTAAATGCTATTTTTTGTTTCATGAATATATGACTCTGCAAGAAAATTATTTTGTTAAGTCTTTTTACTGTACATGTTTTTGTAGGCCTGTGATGACAGAATGGTCAACTTATCAGACGTTCCGAAAATCTGAGCAACTTCATCTCTTGAGACAAGATCACAGCATTGTATTAAAGCTATAAAGTTGAGTTAAAGTATACATAATGTTTTTTTTCTGTGAGACAATATCACAGCAGGCTCCTGGATATGACACTGCATACAGTACCTGGGGTATCTGCCCACCCTGGGTGCATGGCAGAGAAGTGAATCCTGGGATACGCATGGGCCCACTCCTCTGTCATCACCACCTGCTGTCTCTGCGGTCACAATACAACACAGTAGCGTTAACAGAACACGCCACACAGTACACGTCTGAGGTGCATTCGCAAACTCCTTGTGTGACCCTGCAGTAGGTACATTATGACTTTGTGCCATGCCTTGTACCTTATTCTGGGCATAGACCATTGTGCTATCGAAGGCTCTTTTTTCAGTCTGCAGGTCTGTGATGCGAAGTTTCTGAACCAGCATCCCTCCAGAGGACACAGTGATCTGGGAACACAAGGACACATAATAATGATTTATGTTATGTCATTGTTCTAGAAAAGACCATGTACCTGCCTGTCTGTTAAGAGAAAGAGGAAATGAAATGGGATTTTGTAGACTGCAGGCCTACGTCAGATATGGCACAGTGGATCTTAGCAGCAGATCAATTTCTTAGTGCACTGCTCGAGGCTGATTAGGCAATGACACGATAAAAACTCCTTGGTTATCTGTAACTGCCTTTCTGTACACATCTTGATGCAGATGAAATGAAATGAACATTTTTGCATAATTAAGTGTTTTGTAGCTATATTAATGCATACATTTAATTATGAATCTGTTCCCTAAAGTAGCACTCCAGTATTTCAAAAAAGGAGATAATGTGCCACATTTTTATGCACTGAATATCAATTCCCTCTGTTTACTCAAAAATGCAATGTCTAGCCACTGTAACTTCAAATAAAAAGTTATAACAATCTCACACCAAAGGAACAGTAAGAAAAAAGCCTACAGTCTCTCACTAAATCTGTGCTTTCTATTTCATATAGTTTAGCCTATGGGTTGTTTACATTCCTTCTCTGACAAGGCAAGGCAAAGCAAACATACAAAATGATGGCGACAATGGAGTGATGGAGTGAAAAGCAAGAGACATGCATGGGCTGTGGTGGCACATAAAGACTTGAATATAGATGGATAGTATTTGGAACTCACTACTCTAGGTTCACTGCTCCTTTCCAGAAGAGGAATCAGACCCTTAGTAAGGATATACACTCCTAGAGAAAGAGGGAGAGAGCAGGGGATGTTGGGAGGAGAAAATCACACACACACAACACACAATCTGACATTCCTATAATTGAATAAACCAGTAAGGAAGCATTTCTTCGGCAGATGGCCTCTTCTTACCCATGGTGTTGATGGCAAAATTTTTCTCAAAACCTTCACCATTCACCTCTCTTTTGTTCACCATGCTCCCAGCATTGTTGATCTGTTACAGTCAATAAATAGGGAAATGATGAAATAGGAAAATGGACTGCGCACAGACATTTTGTCGGAATGTCAATAATATAATTTAAAAGACTGTGACAAGCCATAGTATGATGATCAATATTCAGCATGTTTAGACACTGAGAAGTGTATCAGAAATCAATTTGCGACTTTATTGGTTTGTGTCCTTGGCATCGACCCAAATTCTTCAAAGAAAAGGCCTGTCATGTCCACTTGACAACCCCAACAAAATTATGACAAAAACCCTTTATATTGTGAATTATTGTTGCATAGTGCATGCTGTGGTGTTGCAGTGCCCTATTTAGATTTCTTGGGAAAGGTTAGGCCACTATGCACAAGCTTTAGCCACAAGGAATTTATTTTTTCAATGTATCATTGAGAAAAATATTACCAGAACATTCAGCGATGAATGTTTACTCTTGAAGTCCTCTGCAAATTCCCAGACCTTGCGTGACTCTGACAAGTCCAGAATGTGGATATGAATATTCTGCGACAAGACAACATGGTGAGGTGAATCAGCAGCTTTTGAGCATGTGGCCTTTCCCCAGACACAAGAGCACATGCACAAATAACTCACATTGTTGCCAGACTCCTTCACAATGTCCTCTCTAGCAGCCTCGGCTTTCTCCTTGTTCCTGCACACCATGTGCACCGTCCCACCTAATCAGAGCAAGACACAAACACCCGCCCAGCTACACTCAGGTCAGCAAATGCACAAAGGTGCCTATGGTTCATTGAATACAGCAAACACATTCTTTTGTGCACAAAATGATTGTACTGCATGTATTGTGTGTATTATTATAATTGTATAACATGTAACAATAACTTGGGAAGTTGGAATACATGCAATGGCAATGTATATTAAATATTTAGAAATACTGGAAATTAGAGAGAACATCTGGCCCTGACTCAAGGCAAGTATAGGGTATGGACAGAGCTGGCCATTGTGTGAAGCGTCCAGAAGGTCCTGTGCACACGGTTTGTGCAACACAGAAAAATATCTCCCATCACTTCCAATGGAGGGACTTGGCTTTAGGCATGCTTCACTGACCCTTCCTTGCTATGGCCGTCGCTGTAGCCTTCCCAATCCCACTGTTGGCTCCTGTAATCATGAAGGACCGTCCATCCAGGTCTACACTTAGGTCTTTTGCCACAAAGTGTCTGGAGGCTGTTTCATATCCTCCCCTGTGTCAACCAAAGAATGTTTCTGTTATTTCTGGCATGTTGTCCATAAACATAATTGCATATGGCCATTTTCCTGTGCCTCTGAGATCAGGTATCTGACAACAACTAATGAGAAGGTCAACATGTTGCCATCAAAGGCCAATTGTCAGCCCATGAAACAATCAATGACCAGGCGCTTCGCGGACCAGAACAGCTGTCAACAAAGCCTTTGTGCGTGATGGTCAGAGGGTGGCATAAGGGCAGAGGCAGAAAACAATGCTGTATGCTGTAGTGGCATGATAAACTGATGAATGCTTGGAGATTTTATTTTAGACCCAAATAGGAGAGTTTGTTTGGAATAGGGAACACTTTCTAATTGTGGACTGAACATTTTACCCTGCAATGTAGGCTACTGCTATGTAACTTGCCACATGTGTGTCAATGAAGCATCAGTACACAGTAGCTGTGAGACGGATGCAGGGGTTACAGTACAGCATCAATTCATTACTAACAGTGCAGTCAACCCATCAGGCAAACTTTACATGTTTTCACAGGAGAGTGCAACAACAACAAAGAAAGTGCATCAAATCAATCTTATGTTTACTTTAGCTTACCTTGTGTATTCTTGCATTGCTTTCAGAAACCACATGATATTCCGATACTTAGACATGATTGCTGCGCCTTTGAAAACCTCTATCCGTCTACCCAATTGACAGCTTTAGTACGCCCAAGTCCAGCCCAGTTTTAATGCTTTGATACCCCCTACTGGCGCGTGCTTAAGTTACACGCACTGGACTATGGAATATGTCCTAAAACGAAAATATGCAAATGATAACAAATAACTGCAAAGTGTCGGCTAATTGAGTGTCAATACTGCATTTCCTGCCAATTGGTGTAGTAATGGGCTAACACGCATTTGGACACTGCAATAGACAACCTTAGTTTTGAAAAACGATATAAAACAATATTTTTAACACAAATACATTGGCAGTTTTCCGTCATGATACTGCAGCTTCTTGTAGTGTGAGTAGCCTAATTCTTTTTCGCATCTCATCCCAATATAAAATAGCCTACCATATGATTACAACTTCAAACAATGTACCTTTAATTTTAAAAAATACAAAGCTGACATTGCTGTTGGCACCATTTCAGTGCCCTATTGCACTCATCAGTTTTCTGTCAGTTTCTGTGCGGCTGTAAAGAAAGTGAACTTGCAACAGCTGTGGAATTTTGGGGTCTATTTCATTAATCCTCTTGTTGTGTACAAAGTTATAACCCCCACAATTCTCTCACAGATGCAAGCTAATTCCAATCTGCTGGTCATGAGGCTCCGCATAAAACAATCAATCTAACAAACAAATATTTTGGGTGTCTTTTTTGTCCATTTTTGTACACCTGTGGTGTTCCCAATGACCGCATTAGCCTATAGGTAGACCGTTCCAAGGTTGACTTGATTCCCTTAGGACTAGAGTAGAGACCATAGAGAAGCCTACATGAAAATATAAAATAGGGAACGGCAGAAATTCATACTTTGTCTCAACTGGTAGGCCTAATGAATTACGGTAAATAGGCTACCCCGAGTTGAAACCGGACATATTTGGCCGGAATGTCGCAAAGAACACAAAGAGCGTCTTTGAAAGTCGACATGAGCACACAGTCATGGTTTCGTAGTCCTTTTGTTCCAGCTGTTACAGTGTGCCGCGTAGTATCTGGAGAGAATGCTTCTTCTCACATCGCTGTTAGTTCACGCATCTCGCTGTGCGTACCACACCTTCGTATGCGACAGGTGCATGACCAATCATTTACCTTAGAAGAGACAACGTAGGCTTAGGTATTCAACTACAATTTTCTGTGAGGGGAGGGCTTCCGTGACTTTCTGTTTCGAAGGATTCTGGGAAAGACAACTATGTGAGTGCGGCCGTGCAGTGTCCAGCAGTGCGTAAAAAAGTCTAACACTAATCTTGGTTATATTTGGATCTCGAGTGGACATTCGCCCGTTTCAGTATGGTAAGTTTATCACATTGTAAAAACGCGATTGACATGCGAAGTCTGGGTAACGTTACACAGGGTAACATTGACACCGGTAGCTACAAGTTGGTGCACCTGTTGTTGTTGCCACATCATTGCTCAACAGTGTTACATTTAGTCATTTTTAAGCTAAATTACTTTAATCTTGTTACGATCAGATCCGTGCCAAAAGTGACAAATGCAGAATGTATGACATATTGGCCGATCTTTTAGTCTACGTTTCAGGTGCCATAAACATTTTCGGAAGTGAAAAGAAGGTGTAGGCTACTAGTTCCTTAGCACCTGCCCATTGTTATCTGGTTATCTGGCGGAACAGGTTCCCCGTCATTTGCTCCATGAAAATTCGATACTGTCGCCATGAAACACACCGGCCCTGCTTGCCAGGTTAGGGTATTGTCTTGTACCATTGTCGATATTTTGTGAGAGTCTTTTACTTTACTCTAGGGGACCGTACACACGCACGCACGCACGCACGCACGCACGCACACATCTAGCCTAACGTTACTATTTTTCCAACTTCTTTGTTATAACGAGTGACACTTTTCTGGTGTCCTTGAAGTAGGGCTAACATAGACATGTCTAATGTACAATGTCCAACTACTGTAGCCTATAATCGCAATTTAATAGTAACTGTGAAACTGCGGCTGAGATAGACTTTGTGAGCCACTGTAAACTTGCACACAGAGATGACAACAGTTCTCGTCCATCCTTGAGCAGAAAGTGTAGGCCTACATTTCCTGTTGCTATTTTAGTAACTGGAGGACAATGCAATGCAATTGAGGATGACTACAAGATGCCCATTCTCAGGGTCAAAACAAAACCAGGAAACACTTGGTTGTCCCTTCACAAATCCTGCTAGCGTGTCCACACGTTATTGTCAGAAGCTTGAGGCTGGAAGGTGATGGGCTTTTTCAAACCCAGTTGCCTTTGCTTGGCTTATTCATTCAGGTGTCCATCTTGTTTGGGTTGTTCCTGTCTTATGTAGGCCTATCCTTACCATATCCAGACTTGTTTTAAACCACAGATTCAACAACCACAGGCAGTAGATCCACCGCTCACAGAAGCCCAAGTAAACGTTCAGCAAATGAAAGACTGAAATAAAAGCCCTGTGAAATGGCTCACACGCTCCACAGAATTGTATTATTGTTTGTGAGAGCTCAGCACAATAACAAGGCTATGTTCCACGCTTCCTGGCCCCTCAGTGCTTTGTGTGCGAGGTCTTCTGAGAGGTTATTGTTTAATTTGTTCTGTCAATAGCAAGTGGTGCTTGGTTGACCCCAGTGAGAAAAGCTAATAAAGGGGAGCTTTTTATAGTTTATGTGTGTGTGTCTGTGTTTGTGTGTGTGTGTGTGTATGTGTGTGTGTGTGTGTGTGTGACTCAGCCATGGTTGTACTGGCCGTGGTGATGTGCTGTGGTCGTGCCAACCCTTGTTTCCCTGAGCCTGTGTCAGATAAAGGCTGGGGTCTAGTTGTCCGAGTTACTTGCATGGAGCTTGAAGCTAATGACACGAGTTGTTTTTTTAATATTAGGTTAGGTTTATTTCAGGATGCTCAGTCAAGTCAGAAAATGTCAATGTGGAAGATGTATAGCATCAGGGCAATTTGAAGTCTAGCATCATGGCCAAAAGTTATGTGCTCTTAGGTCCCTATAGATGCTTTTTCTAGCAGCGTTGTGTTGCTACTGAATGGTATGACATGGTTTCTATCCAGGGTCTTTCTCTGATACCCGGCTTCCTACTCTTTTCGCTTCAGATCTGCCGATAAAATTTCGATGTTGACCTTTCCATGTATTCTCATAATCCCTTTATCTTTTCCCATGTTTCCTTCCTCCCATGTCTGCCTGTCTGCTCTTTCTCACCCCCCTCCTTTTCTCTCCTCCTGCTCTTTCTGCACATCTCTTTATCCCTCCCTTCTTCCTAGTCTCTGCCCCTTGATGTGCCTCTCCATGTATGCCCCCTCTGATCTCCCACACACACACACAAACACACACACACACTCTCACACATACTCACACATATGTACACACTCTGTGTGGCAGATCCGTTTCCTGTTGCTGTTCAGCCGGCAGGGGAAGGTGCGTCTGCAGAAGTGGTACACCGCCATCCCCGAGCGCGAGAAGAAGAAGGTGCTGCGTGACATGACCACGCTGGTGCTCGCCCGCAAGCCCCGCACCTGCAACTTCGTCACCTGGAGGGACCTCAAGATCGTCTACAAGAGGTGAGGAAGGTGTGTGGGGCAGGCTAAGCAGGGAGGGATTAGAAAATGGCTGCCTCTCCCTGTTGAGTGGCCTGACTGGATCTGTAACTTTCCACCATTATTAACTCCCTCTTAGTAGTTCTATTTCATTTTCTCTCTTAGTCTGTCTTCCTCTCCTGCTACGTATCTCTATCTAAGCGTCTCCCTCTGGGTGTAGATCTTGCTTTCAACTTTCCATCCCTCCCTGTTCTCCTTCTCTCTCTCTCTCTCTCTCTCTCTCTCTCTCTCTCACACTCTCTCTCTCTCCGGGGAGGTCTGGATCCTTGAGTCATTGCTCTGTCCTGCTCTCTGTTCCTCCCCATAACTGAGTCAGAGGGAGACTATCCATCCCCACTCATCAGTCCATCTGTCTCTTTGATTGATGGCCTCTGTTATGTAATGCTGACCCTCCCCTCCCGTTCTGATATGCACACACACACACACACACACACACACTGTAAATCCTCCTCAGATGCCTAGGAGAGGTCCATGTGGTCTCTGCTGTGTTGCATGAACTCTCCTTTTCTCACCAGAAGCTAATTTCTAACTACTAACATTCAGTAACTCTCAACGTACTTCTGTTATTCATTAAGCTCTGTGTGTGTGTGTGTGTGTGTGTGTGTTTACATCCAGATATGCCAGTCTCTATTTCTGTTGTGGCCTTGAGAGTCCAGACAATGAGCTGTTGGCCCTGGAAGTTTTACATCGATATGTGGAGCTGCTTGATCAATATTTTGGCAATGTAAGGAATATTCTCTCTCTCTCTCTCTCTCTCTCTCTCTCTCTCTCTCTCTCTCTCTCTCTCTCTCTCTCTCTCTCGCGCATTTTTGGATGTCACTCATCTGACCCGTTACATGCTCTAACTCCTGTTCTAGGTCTGTGAGTTGGACATCATTTTCAACTTTGAGAAGGCCTACTTCATTTTGGATGAATTCATGATGGGCGGAGAGATACTGGAGACATCGAAGTCGTCTGTGGCTCGGGCAATTGAGGCCTCAGACATGCTGCAGGAGGTAAGTATTATGGGATAGCACAGAGGCCCAGGCTTGTCCAGAATAATCCGCACAAATCCATTCAAGAGGAAACTTTTTTTCTCATCAATGTGCCATAGTTTCAGTGCACGGAGACTGATTGGAGAACAGAACATAGAGCTTACAGGTGGCCCTTGCATGCTGAGTGTGCCCATGAAAAACATATTTAATTGGAGCGCTTGACCTCAAACGTGACAGAACCTTGCAATGAGCATGTCATGTCATGGAAGTTCTCGTGACCTGTTGTCAGTTTATATCCTGTGACACAGAAGTGGCAGTTTGCCATTATCTGACATTGTTATTGTCTTAGTTACGACATTTTGAATAACATGGCCTTGAAAATAACATGCCGTCACATTCTGTAATATCGCAAATCTGACAACAACCTGTCATATTGCACATGGTCATAATGGCCCATCACTGTGCTATATCACTTCACTTAGAGAGTGATTACAGCAGAATATAGCCAGTGGTCAGGATATGTATTAAGATGTGCCTGCGTCAGTGTTTAATAGAGACGGCAAAGTGCTCCCAATATCAAGACGCCAAGACATTGGCATCACAGACTCTGGGGGGCAGTAGCATCTGAAAGCTAAATTGAGTTACAATAACAAACAGATGTGGTGCACAGCACCAAATGGTAATTTTCCACAGACGCATCCTTCCTGCCCTGTCAGAGATATCGCAGAGGGAGTTAAAAGATAAGGTGTCTTCACACAGGAAATGGATGCTCCCGATAGCTTGCATTCCTGAAGTTATTTGTAAATCTTATGAAGACACAAGTACATTGCAAATTTAAGGCCACTGAACAATTTGGGTCTGTCTTTTAATGGCTCTGTGGATTGCAATAAAGGGCTTTGTCATTTAAGAGTTTCTTGTCATTTCCTGAAATTGTTATGTCGTCATTCCCTCTGGGCTGCTTTTTGTAGCGAGGGGCTTGCAAAGCAAGACAACAATGTAGCATCTCTCATTTGGAGCTGTTGAAAGCCTGCCAATGCCATTTCGTAAAACCACAGCTTAGTCCCTTGACCAAGTGTAGGGCAGCAATTGTGAAATAACCGCAGACCGGCCAATTAGACTTTTTGGAGATGATTAAGAGGAGTGCTTACATGTCCTGGCTAAAGCAATGTATTTTTTTTGTTTGTTTGTTTTGTTTTGTTTTTGTTTTTTTGTTTTTTGTTTTTTTACAAATGACTCATGGTTGCAGATCCCCCAGCTGTCAAAGCCCAGCATAGCTGGATAGTGTTATCAGTCAGTCAGTGACCACACACACACACACACAGAGAACCTTTTTTAGATAAGCTTGTGTGTTGGCTGGCAGGCCACACATAAGGGCTGTTGGGATGTTCATATCGTGACCAAAGCAGTGCGTGACGATATTAGGCGGCAGCAGTCAGTCTGGGCAGGGTTGGGCGTGTTGGAGTGAGATTGCAATGGATTACCGATAGCACTGTGTGCTTTTCGTCTTTTTTTTTTCGTTACTTTTCAGACCATGGAGGAGTACATGAGCAAGCCTGCCTTCTAGAGCGCAGGGCGAAAGGGGAGAAAATGGAGTCAGGAAGCAAACACAATGGAATCAGGAGAAGACCGATGGCTGTTTGTTTCACCTTGGACATACATCTGCCTTTTTTTGTGCCTGAGCAGCAATGAGCACAGCCCCTCCATGTTCCCAGAGAGTTAGTCATAGGTTGCTCTCGCAACTTCACCCTGCACCTCTGCTCAGCTGTCCTCAGTGAGGTGCCCACAAGCTGTCATTTCAAAGGGATTAACTGTATATGGACGCTAGCCATATGATGACACTGATATGGTCATGCAAGGTATGAACCGCTTGGTGATGACAATCATAGCTGTAATCATTCCTACTCGTATATTAATTATGTTTTATTATGACAATCATGTATTTAAATTAATGTCAGATTATTACAAGTGCCTTTTTATCTATGTGTATGTCACTTTATGGTGAAGTTTCAGATTTTACAAGATTCTAGTGCCTCAGGGAGTAGTTAGTTGTAATTGTTTTGTTTTGTTTTGTTTTTGTGGGTAGTCATAAATTCTACATTTTACAGCACAAGAGATTGTTTTTTCATGGACACTGAATAATAATAATAAAACAAATATTTTGTATAAATTCTGTGTGTAAGCATCTGTGTAGTTGTTCTTGCATATTTGATATTGAGTAACAGTTTGGGTATTTTGGGAAGAGGGAAAAACCTCTCACACCTTAAGGCTATTTTTCCCTTTCTCACCTACTGTACAGTATATAGGGTTTCTATATAGCCTCTCTGTGACCTATCTCCCTTCATTTACATCCCTACATCACATTTTCATTCAAGTATTACTCAGTAGATTACTTCTGTGAAGATATAATGAAGACACTGAAGCTTTTGACATGCATACAATGAGTTTTCCTTTATATAGTTTCATAAATTGAGACTGTGAACACATGCAATAATTTAACACAACACAACAAGAAGAAAATAATGGTAATGCTTTATTTGTCTTTAAGTCTTTGCACATCTTCGAACACGTACAAAAATGGTTTAAAAATGACTAGAACACCGACCTGTCTATTGTTCTAATACTGAAATAGAGAGGTCATTTTCATCGGAAAGGATTGCAGCAAGCCAGTTAGAGAGTATTATTAAGAATATGAACAGGGGGATATTCTCTTTGTTCAGCTGAACATATAACAATAAAAACCACAAATCCAGAGACCACGACAAAATAGGATACTTTTTATTCTCACACTGGATTATGTTGTATTTACAATAGATATATTTTAAAATTCCATGTAAAACTATACCACTTCCACCAGACTGTTTTTATCTGTGATGCAACATGAACTATATGCTCCAGTGGACAAATTCGTTGCTATCAGCTTTCTCTCGTCTACATTCCTGGCACTATTTTTGCACGATGTTCCTTCTCCTCCTCCTGAACTGGCTCAGGCGTCTGTTGATCAACTGGCTCCAGAACAGAATCATCTTTTAGCTTTTTGGCCTCGGGTTCCTCTTTGGCCACAGTATCACGTTTCACAGGCGCACTTTTGCCAGTGTCAACCTGGTCAAAATAGTCTTTCATGGCCTCTTCATACAGTTCATAGGGAAATTGTTCCTGAGCTTTGGGCTGTACAGAACGTTTGGAATTCCCTGTGTCCGGATACTCCGTCAGTACTTTTGCCGCAAGGAACGTCGCCAACTCATCTTCGTCCACTGTGTCGTCGTAATCGTCATTTCTTTTGTTAAGGGCTTTATTCATCTCTGACACAATGAAGCTCCCACGATGACCACTTGGGGTAACAAATCTTGATACGGTGGTCTTATAGGGTCCTTGTTTTGAGTAATATGTTTTCTGACCACCCAGGTTTTCCAGGAGATTAAGAAGGTCCTCAGCTTTGAAGTCAGGTGAGATGTAATTGGAGAATTTGTCAGGCAGTCGTCTATTGTAATATTTTGGGAATCTACCTTTGTAGCGAGGCATCGGTTTCCTCTCTACTCCTACCATCGGGCGCTCTTGTTTTCTGATCTCCCCCGTTATCAGCATCTCAATGAGCTCATCGGGAGGGACCTGCGTTTTCAGTGAGATCGCTTTCAGCCTGTTGATGGCTTGCGGGTCGATAAGAGATGGTCGGATGAATCTCTTTTTGTTGTCTTGCTCCCCGGTTTTGTCTCGCTTTTGTTCTTGGTCGGTCATTTCCAAGACTTTCAACAGGTAGTAATCCACAAGCTTCGTGTCATCGTCAGGATCTTGACTTGCACGGCGCTCAGTGGTCTCCACGTCCTCTCCGCTGTCTCCCACACCGCGTTCAAACTCCTCGTGGCTGCCCTTGACCACCTCCTCCGTTTCTACCTGTTCCTCCAACGGCACCCAGTCCTCGCCCCCGGCCACATCCTCGTACGCAATATTTCGAACCCTGTACATGTCATCATCCTCATCTTCATCGTCATTACTGTAGAACTTTTGGCTGTCTCGCTTCTGGTCTTTGGACGACAGTTTCCCAAGCTCTTCGAAGATAGAACGCATGTTGGCTAGGCTTTGTGGGGTGTACTGTTCATCCATATCTTCCGTTGCGCGTTTGAAGGTGCTGTCTCTGACATTTTCCTCCTCATCCTCGAACATCAGTGGATACTTTTTGTGCGGTTTCACCATGCCGCCGTAGTCGCCAGCAGCATCTGAGCCCGCTGACTTTTGTCTGTTTTTAGTAGGACGGCTCGTCTGAGGCGGAGCAGTTTCCGTGTTTTCCCCTGCCTGATCCATCGCGCGCAGCAGTGCTTTCACCCACTGCGGAGCTTTGCTTTCCAGCCAGCCGTCATCCCCGCGCTCCGGTGCGCTCTCATCCTGAAGAGAAGCCAGCTGCACCAAGAAGCGGAACTTGTCGACCTCGTCGTAGTCAGTGGTGGGGCTCTCCAGCCCGTCTGTCCGTCGCTTCAGGCTCTCAATGTATTCCAGGGCTTTAACCATGTCGGAGCTCGGAGCAAAGTAGGCGCCCTGTTCGCCTCCTCTAAGCCGGTGATGCCGGATGGACGCACCCTGCACCGCACACGCATGCAGGAGTGCGAGCAAGACAGCTACTCCTCCTATGGAGAGCTTGGGAGGTAACAGCAGCATAGTGCCTGGGAAAATAATGTAAAACAACCACAATTACTATCAATCAGCCAAACGTTGTCTCATAAAGCATGTAGTCTACCAACAATAACTTTTAGATTCAGCTGCAAAACGTGTCCCAGCTACAGAATGGCAAGTGTTTTGGCACAGAGTGGAAAGGTGCTACCTTTGGCGTCTAGTCCTGAAATCATTTCGGGGTTGGGCTTTGTTATAACACCTTTTTAAGCGACTAGCCCACACCATCGTATGAGTCACCACTCGTTGTCAAGGTAACCTTTTCACTTGTGGCTATCAGCTTTGATTTACCAATTTAATACCTGAATATCTGAAGGCACAAAGCTGAATTAAAAAAAATGAAATGCAGCTTTAGGCTATCTCTCATAAACCATCAATCACATAAACAGCGATAGCCATCGGTGCATCGAATAGCTAACCCTGTGGAAGGAATTCAGTGAATAGCATACCAGTAACAACAAGCATTTAATCAGTAATTCTAGACAATGTAAAAATAATTCAAAGCTGTACAAATATTATACGTGTTATAGTGCATTGCCTTGCCTAGCAGCAGTCGAAAAAAAGCATTTTACCTTTTGCAAAATAGCTCAGACGACAGTCGTAAACATGTATAGCATCTCCCCTGTCTATGTGAACGAGCGCTGCTGTTGGGTTTTCAGCACCAGGACAGCTCCCTCCGCTATATGAGGCAACACCTGACTCGTGCGTCACCGAAACACACGCAATAACCGGCGCTTACATATCCATATTAATGATTTATGCTTGTGATAGGTCACGAAAAGGAAAACCAATCTTATTTGAAGTGTCCCACTTGTCTAGGTGGTCCTTGCTCTAGACCAGTTAATCGGTTTTTGTTTCTCCCGTGTAAAAATGTTGTATGTTGAACCTCCTAATTTCAGTGCATGCCCCTTGAATGCTATAAGTTATCAGATCAAAAGAAATGCTCCAGCAAAAGAAATGCTTTCTTCGTGTTTTAATACCCTAGTCCAGGCTATGCTTTTGGGTGTTATGCCCGCTGACTATTGGTTGTGTTGTGTGTCCGCTTTACTCCATTGTTTTTAGCCGGTAGCCTGATAATCGTTCAATCGTTTTGGAATTCATTCACAGAGATCACAGTGTACACCGATAGGCCTACGTTGGGTAATCTATCATAGAGCAAAAGCACGCTGACCGTGGCCCGCGGGTACTACAGAGTTAAATCCGCCGGCGATGACTCACGCGCTAAATCCGCACAGTGGGACAGAATCGCTGTCGCAGATCTTTCCTCTGCAGAGATGGCATTGATAAACGCCCTTGTGATGGCCACGGTTCTCAAGTCCCCTCTAGAGAGCTTCACATCGCCGGCATCGATCTGTTTCTGAGCGTCGCTTAGAGTTCGCCGATAGGTTGCAAAACAGGTGCGAACGGGGCGTGGAGGTGGGGGGTCAGTGCTAAAGTGATGGGACTGTCTGGCAACAGAATGTGAAGCCTGGGGAAGCAATTTCCTCAGTTGAATAGGTTTAAATATCCATCTAATTTTGCTAAGCAGGGCTAACGCCCTCTTCGATAATTTTAAATCAATCAGCCTGCACTCTCCCCGTATGATTTCCCCAAAAGTCTTTAAGAAGTGGTTTAACCAAATGTTTAGGCAGATATGGTAAAAGGCCTACTAACTGTAATCTCTGCTTAAATAAGAATTCGTCCTATGATCTTATATTTCATGTAGCCTAAACCAAAGATTATGGAATATTGACCGCTTTTACCCTCTCTGCCTGTTTAACCAAATCTTTAGGCAGAGATTACAGTTAGTAGGCCTCGGCTATTTTTTTTTACAACTGTTTTGCTTTATTTTGATAAGAACGCAGGTCATATAACCTTTGCCATCAGTTGCCATCAGCTCCTTCACGCTTTCCATAACCAGGTCCAACTAACATCAGGAAGTCTAAAATACAGCTGAGTGTGTAAATACAGCCTAGGCTACTGTATGGTGTTTTAGTTTTGTCAGTGTGCCACATCAGACACCTTATCCTTGGGCATTATCAGACAGCTGAGTGACCCTAACAGATTGGTGTGATATTGATGAGAGCCCCACAATGGTCTTGACCAGTGGGTCTGTCAGTACACGAGGGTTTCATGTGGGTGGGTGGCTAAGGTGGTGAGGAGAGGAGCCAGATGACGAGACTGTGGGGAGGAAAGCATGCAGAGGAGAGCATGTTGACATAAGCACATTGATCACGTGTAGGTGTGTGTGTGTGTGTGTGTGTGTGTGTGTGAGAGAGAGTGAAGGGGGATGGGAGTGTGGATTTTGTGAGAGCTCACACATTTCCGCTCTCTCCCTTCTCTGTCTCACTCTACTCCTGTCTCCCACCTCCGTCTCTGTCCCTCTCCCTTTTTCTTGCACTGTTTCTATGCCTCTTTTCTTTCTATCTTTCTTTCTTTCCTTTATTTCTATCTTTCCTTCTCTCCCACACGTACACACACACACACACACACACACATACACACACACTCATTCATTAATTCTGTCACTGCCTGTCAGTATTACTCATTACCTCTCGCTGACATGCACACACACACACACACACACACACACACACACACACACACACACACACACAGATGACATAATTCATTCATAAAAATATCTTGCTCCTGTTTTGGTTATGCATGAATGATGACATCAGTAACAAACTATTTTTGACCTCAAGATAGATATGTAGTTGAACCTTACCTTCTGGCTCAACACAATTCTATTCATAAGATTTTTTTTTGCTGTACTGATTGAGCAGATGACTTCAGTAACTAATCACACT